>JABUQX010000077.1:0-32500 GCA_015478945.1 Trachelipus rathkii
TCTCTTCTCCATTGAAAATGCAATACTTCTTCCGGATCTTCTTCCTCACGTTCTTCCTGGCATTTTCAATAAATGTCAACTCTAGCTTTGCTTCCTCCTTTTTCCCTCCCCTAGTATATACCGACGGCACAACTGCCGTTTAATCTTCTGCTAAAACTGACTCTTAGCCTAAACCTTTGCCTCTTATTCTTCCTTAGAAGATTTCGGCGCTATTCCTTTTTGTCCACCTCTCCCAACTCATTAATTCCTAATTGTTTAATTGTAATTTCTACTAAAGACGTTATTTCCTCTCTATCCCAACTTCACACTGATACGGGAGTACGTTCCTGATGTATTCCTCCTGTGATTCTCAAAACTTGTACTTCCGCCCTTGCACAATGCTTTGGCATATTACTTCATCTCCGTCTATCTACTTCTACATTAACTTCCTGATAGAAACATGCGCTCGTTCAGCCTTGGCCAAAAAAGTGGGACCCCTCTTAACTCAAACTACCGTCTTATTGGTTTAACCTACGATTTTTTTCTAAAGTTTTCAAATCTACACTTAACAGGTAAATTAGGAAGTTTCAACACTTCTAATCTTATCTCTCGTTACCAGAATGTCTTTTGTAATAAATCTTCTACCGGTAATCTTCTTTACCTTCTCTCTGATATTTGGTCTCGAGATCTTCTTCTGCATTTCGGTGAAACTTTTGATGTGGCGCGAGACATAGAGAAAGCCTTCGACGGAGTTGGGTATAAAGCTTTGATTTCTAAGCTTTTCTTCTTCGGTATCCATCTATCCCGGCGACATTCTGTCATTTCCTTTCCACCCGTTCTATAGACATCGTTCATCCTTTAAATTTATAAAGAGTTGTATTTCTCAGGGTTTTGTCTTATTCCCAAATCTTTTTCTACTTTTCAATAATGACCATCTCTCTATTACTTTACCAATACATTCCTGTAAGGGCGACTCAACTCTTCAATACTCGTTTTACTTTTAAAGATGTCCCACCCAACAGCAAATAGCTCACGCTAAGGGGGATGCCTTGAAGCGACCAACCTCTTACCTTTCTTAAAATTTTAATTGGAATCCTGAGCAAGGGTTGTTTTCAATGCCTCAAAAAATCAGTTCTTTCGTGTTACTACTCTACATAATCTTTCACACAACTATAGCATCTTGGAAAACACACAACTCAAACCTTGGTCTGCCCTTAATATCTTTGGTGTTTCTTTTTCTCGTGATCTTAATTGGAAGGATCACATTACTTCTCTTTCTAAGCGATCTTCTAAGAGGTTGGTTGCTCTGATTCACCTTTAGAATTGCTTGCTCTTTATATGTGTGTCGTTCGCCCCTGTATGGAGTATGCCTTACAAATCTAGGGTGGTTTCAATAACATTTTTCTCCCTATAAATGAAGAGACTAAAACTTTTCTTCATATCAACTCTCCTGCTCGCACTATCTCACTCCAGTCTCTTTCTGCCTCTCGAACTGTTGTGTCACTTGTTTCATACTATTTCTATTACAACGGACTCTGCTCTTAATTGCAATGCCCAATCTTACTTGTGATTTGCTGTTAAAATCTGGAACACATTTAATTTATCTATTCTTCCAACTGCCTTTGACTTGGACACTTTCAAACCCAGTACATCTGGACATGTCAGCCTTTGATATATATTGGACTTGGCTTGGGAATTCTCCCTACCTCTGGTTGAATTTTGTAAATCTCCGGCCTATTATGGTGTGTCGCTTTTGGAACCGCATAGCGAGTAATTATGGTAGAGATAGTTGGATCTGGTTGAAAATTGAGAATACAAAAAGTTTTATAGAGATCGGTCTAGGGGTTGTTTGCGAATTTATGTTTAAAGATTTGACAATGGATGGTTTGACTTTGCTTGGGAATTGGTGGTTGAAAACTTCAAATTGAAATTTTGGCACAGCATTTGAAATTTCCTCCAATTTAATCTAAATACTCTCTCACCGCTGTTCACGGCAATATTTCAAACAGTAATTAACTTGTTTAGGCAACCGTAAATTTGATCTAAATTTAATGTAGTGTATCATAACTACGTACACGGTAACGGTAAATGATATTATTGTTAGAATTAGTACTAAACGAGTTATCGCAATTTTTCGTTTACGACGACAAGAAAAAAAAAACATGTTGAATTTTTCCACGAAATGAGGGCTAGGATTGCAAAATCCAAGTATGGGTATTTCTATTAAGGGTTCACCTTTTCATTACTTCATTATCAAAATTTCATTTTTCTAACTTCAATCACCAATCCCCAAGCCAACTTCAAACTTCCCTGGTATTATTTATTCATATTCCTTGCACACAGTGTAAGCGACAATATTATTGTCAAGTTAACGAGAAAATTATTTTCAAATATAAGGTTATTTGATTCGTTTACGAAGAGTTAATACTTAGTTATGAACATATCTCGTGCATTGAAGGTAAATACTCATTAAAAGCAAATGTTCCCTCCTTACATATTCAAGCACTTTAGTTCACAAAAGCAGTATTTATTTTAATAATATTTCAGAACTATTCCAATATGTAATCATATCAGAAGTTCTCTGAACATAAATAATTTATGCATCTTTCTGCTTAATAATTTTGAACGGATGGTTTTATGACCAATTTTCAAAGTTATATAATAATATTATAGAAGGTCTCTGATACCAATTTCACAGACTTTTCAACACTTTGATAATGAAACAGAAAGTCTGAAATGCCTGGCTTAGCATTTGTATTCATAAGAACCTGGATATTATTATTGGAAAAGTGTTGCGTGGTTGGTGGTCCAAGCCTCAGCACTAGTTAGCTATATCAGCTCATATCAGTGATTTTCAATCACCTGGGGAATTTTTTTATCACCTTTCCGATTGCACTCCATTTTACAAATAAGCAATAGAAACGAAATGATGGATATATACTGGGGTATTGAATAATATAATAACTAATTCAAATAGCTTAATGTGTATTCATTGCTAATATTTTATTTTTTTTGTTAAAGAATGGATCAAAATTTGACAATTTCCAAAATAAAGCATTATTTGAAACCCAAGACTTCTGATTTGTCGTCTTCCTCTTCTACCATGGAATACAGAAAATTTTCTAGCAGAACAAAATAAAGAAAAGCATGATCCTAAATGTCTTTCATTACAGTGTGATTTGCGTCATTAAATGAAAGAAGATTAAATTGAGTGATTGCAGATAAGAGGAAGCGATAAAAATCATGAAATTTTCATGGCTCCATTATCTCAAACCATGCTGGAGCATCAATTTGAACAATGTATTGTACTTATTTCTTTTAAAGCACTGGTTTGGTGCACTGTTGTATGGCAAGAGTTAACAAATTTGTATAGCTAATCGGAGCAATCTTATAAGCGGGCCACCTATCCCAAATCCAATGCCTCTGTAATACTCAAAAAGAAGTCTCTGATTGAGACTGGTGTCCTTTAACACTTCTGTACTACATTCACCAATGATTGAAGTTTCCATAGATTTAAATACACCAAAGATTTTTCGTGGATATTCTATGCACATATTTTTTCAAGGTGTCCGCTAAAAGTTTTCGATTCAGTTGATATATCGTCCACCAGTTTTCGGAAAGAAGCTCGGAATAAAAGTTTACTTTTTTTATAGGGCAAAACCAATAGCATGCAGTTTTTTAATGGTTCTTCAAGTTCTACAAGTAAACAACTTTTTGTGCCGGCATAATTCATACAAATTTTAAATATATGTAAATTATTCAACCAATGTACACATGACAGTATATGACTCGAAACATTAACATATTCAATAATATCTGCACATCACATCATAGCAAATTAGCAATGCTGAATAAATTATTAAAGAGACAATAGGAATGGTTCGATCCTGGAAAGGGAATTTGCAATTTTTAGGGGCAATGATTGGCTTTTGGGCATTACTTTTTTAATATTCATTCGATTTGAACCATACTACAAACAAAGGATGGTATTTTAAGAGCTCGTTAAGATTTTAAGAGATTATTTTATGACAATCACCAATTTCTTGATATGAGCATTTTTTAAAAATGCCTACAGCGAGCAACAACTGCTTTTCGAATCAACTCAAAAAGTGAACTATGGTTAGTGGTAGCCATTTTAGAGATTCTGATGAGATGAGAGCTCCTTCTTATATGTTCCAAGTTGTGCCAGATTTTTGACACTAAGCGAAAACAAAAATTATAAAAGTTTTGGCAATAATTTTTTTGGTACTGAAACAATCAACATGAAATTTCATAGAATATATAGTTAGGGGAGATTTTTTATTTTTATTTTTTTTTTTATTTTTTTTTTTGGCTTAGAACAATCTTTATTATTGCCGATGTTTGATTTGTCTTTCGATTTTCCCCATGAGCACCGGGAAAACGAAGAGGTATACCAAAATTGGGGTAAATAGAGAAGGGGCGCACTTTCAGCAGATGCAGATTTACGGCTAAATCTGGAATTCTGGTTCTATTTTTATTATTTCGGTACTTTTTTTTCTGGAATTCTGGTATTATTTTTTACCGTAGATATTTCGGATCTTTGCCTGAGCTGAGCCTGAGCTTGTGCGACGACGCATTTTACCGCAGTTTCCCCGCTTTTACTGTTGCGTTCGCTCTTGGTCAGTTTTACGGCTATATCTACGTCAGTAGAAAATTATCAATTGCTTCTCTTCTCGAATAGTCTAGTAGCAACTGTGGCATTGCTATCTCACATCTCACTCCTTATTCCCATTGTCTGAAGGCGAAATTGAATTTTTAACCACGTTTCTCCATAATCTTATGAGCTTACAGGTAGAGAGGGAAAAATAATTGCACGAAGGAGTGATGGGTTACAGGCATAGTAGCCTATGGTTACTGAAAGGGGGAAAAAGTATGTAAAACACTAACACACAGGCGACACACAACACAACACTAATCACCCAACATTCGTATATATATATACATACTATATCATATATTATTAATACCTGCCACACTCTCTCACTATAATTATTATTAATTATTATATATATAATATTTATTCTTTAAACCACAAACACACATCGCTCTCTACCCTCACCTCTCCCTATATAAGTATATATATATACTTATACTATATATAATATATATATATTTATATATTATATAAATATATAATCTCTAATATATATATAATATTATATATATATATTCTCAGTGGCGGCTCGTGAACGAAAACATGGGACATACACCCCTCTCTCTCTATATTTATATATATATTATATACTTATTATATATATATACTCCTCACTCAATTATATATATAATATTTATATATATTATTATATAGTATATATATATATATATATTATATAATATATTAATTATATATATGTTAATTATATATATATTACCTACCTTATATATAATATATTATATACCTTCGCTCCCATAATATATATTATTATATATTATATAATAATATTATATATATATATATATTAATATCAAGAGCGGATCCTCACTGTGCTCTCGTGCTTCAAGTTATTATTATAGAAGAATGAAGGTATTTCTATTCAAATTTTTGCCAGTTATGATAAAGTTTTTATTTTTTTTGTGAAATATACATCTTGAAAGAATACATTACATTGTATTGGTGTAAGATTATGTAATATTAAACAAACGTTTAAAGTCATCGCTTTGAGTAGATATTTGTAACAATTATAAATTGTAACGCTCGTACCTCTCCAAAAATGCAATTCATGACGGATACAATCATATTCGTGAATTTAATGTTTTTTCAAGTGTTTTTGGAACTATTGTTTTAAGTCTAAATAAAACTCGTTATTAAGAAAAAAATTAAATAAACATTTACTTGATTTTAAGACGAAATTTTCAAATACTCACTATAATGGAAATTTTATTGGTGTATGTGCGTGAGTATTAGGATAATTAAGCAGTCAAAGCGCTGCAGGAATGGATTACTCAAATATTTTATAAATAATTATTTTGTATTTATATAAATACACTCACCTTAAATAAAGATTATGATAGATGTGAATAATAAATGGATTTTTCTTTTTAGCTGGTTTTGTAAGATAATTTGACCTGCTCCGAAGAAGTTCTTTAAGAAGAAACTTTCTTCCACGTGTCCTGCATTTTCGTAGGCAGATTCAAATGTTTTTATGATTCCTGTGAAGTTCAAAGGTTTAAACATTTTTTTAAAAGATTTAATTGATTTATTTAATTTAATGTATGAACTAAGAGATAGGGTAAATATGTATATATCGTGTTCTATTATATATTCGAAATTAATGGTTTATGTTTGGTTCTTACCTTCTTTTGATGTTTTACACAGAAGTAATTATATCTTTATTTGCCAGAATTAAACTAAAATTCCCCCAAAAATATATAAATTGGATAATTCTCTCTTTCTCTTATTCTTTCTCATCTCTCTCTTCTTCTCTTCATCCTCGCTTTCTCTCTCTCTCTCTTCTTCTCTCCTTTCTCTCTCTCTCCTCTCTCTCTCTCTCTCTCTTCTCAATATTATTATATTATATATATATATGCCATAGTATATATATAACCCTGCTATATTTTAATATATATAATTCCTCCTATGTTGCAGTTTATTTTAATGTATCTATATTATATTTATTAATTATATATATATTATATCATCATTATTATAACTCCTATATATACCTATACCTCCTCTCCTCCTCCTATATTATATACCTTACATAAATATGTATATATATTTAATATTATATATATAATTATTATTATTTATATATATATATATATATATATTATATTATTTATATATATATATTATTACTATATATTATACTCTCCTTATTATTATTCTATATATATATATACTTTATATCATATTATGTTATAGTATATATATATATTATATTATAATATATTTAATAATATATATAATTAAATAATTTTTTTATTAATTTTTAACAAAATTGATTCCGTTTTCTCATATTTTCAACCTACCGCAAACCTCCCTCCAAAGACCAAATAAGAATAGTTTCTTTTACGTTGCATAAAACCAGTGTTTAAAGCTTATAATTTCTTTTTGGAGCCAATCAAAATCTTCAGTCAGATCCTTATGAAAGTAATGTTTCGAAGTTTGATGATGATACATAATTAAATTAGCGTTTTGTATAAACATTAACATATTATAGTATAAATCGAGAATGAAATTTATAAATTGCTTCCTTTTTATTATTTAGATGCTCTCACAGTCTTTATCTTTTAACAAGGGATCGTAATTAATAATATATTCTTATATTTATTATATATAATATATAAAATATATATTATATCTATTATATATATATTATATTATATATAATATATTTATATATACTATATATATATATATATATAATAGGTTATCAACCCTCTCAATAGCACTAACAAGCAATATATTATATATTTATATACTATATTATATATATATGTACTATACAATATAATATATATATAATAACCTATATTATAATATATATATATTATATAATATAATGATTTATTATTGTATATAATATATTATATATATATTCACATAGGCCCTGTTATGAAGCAATCCAATTAACAACAAATAATATATTTTTAATATTAATAAATATTAATTATATATATATATATTATAATATATACTATATAATCTAATTATATATTATATATATTAATTCAATTTCTCATAAAACGCAAATACATACATACATACAATAACACATACATAATATTATATATTAAATCAAATAAATATATATATTTATTATTTATTATTATACTTATATATATATAATACTACCCATAGACACATAATATGAATATTATTATATCTTTATATATATATATCATATAATATAATGATAAATATTACTTTGTTCTTATACGGACACACACCACACACGCATGCAAGCACGCCACACACAACACACACACAAACACACATACTATATATTTTACTATATATTAATATTTATCTATTTATATATTATAAAATAATATATATATATATAATATATATATAATCTATATATTATATATAAATTTATATTGTTAATTATACCCATATACGAAACACACATGTTATATTATAATACTACCTAATAAATATAGTTATTAGATATATATATATATAGTATACTATATATATCTATATATATAGATATATATTAATATATATATATACTATCCTCTCTCACTCTCTCTCTCGCTCTCTCACTCTCCTCTATTTAAATATATACATTTGTCTTCTTATTTATTTTGATAAAGCTCTCTACTCTCTCTCTCCTCTCTCTCTCTCGTTTGTTATTTTATTTTTTATTTTTTATTTAAAAAAAGCTTTTATTTAAACTTTTATTTATATTTGCTTATTTTTTAAAAATTTTTTTTTACTAAAAATATTCATAAATTTTTGCTTTATTAAAAAAACATGCAGCATTTAAATAAAGAATGCTAATTTCCGCAGATTATTTCACAGTACCATCAGCTCAACCTACCACACCCGTGATCTATGAATCTATTGATACGTATTGATCTATTTGATTAATTGACTCTATTGATTCTTATTGATTAAGACTTTGGTATGATATAAGAAAACTTTTTTATTTTTGTTTTTCTTTAAAACATTGTTTTTTATTATAAAAAAATTATTTATAGTTTATTAAATGAAACACATATTTACATACTTAAAGCAGTAAATCAGTTAATCAGTTAATCGTTAATTAACGTCGTTTTCCATTCGTGATTGTTGATCTATTGATCTATTGATCAATTTGATTTTTCAAATAATATTTTATAACATAACACAAAACTTTATTTTTTTTGTTTTTGTTTTCTTTAAAATTTTTGTTTTTTACTTTAAAACAATTTATTCTTTTTTATGTTATAATTAAAAATTAAATTTTACACACCCTAAAGCAGTAAATCAGTAAATCAGTTAAATCGAAAGCAGGTAATCAGTAATTCAGTATTATTAAACAAAAGCAATTGATTGCTTCTACTTGATTGCCAAACTTTTCATTAACTGATTCTAAGTCAGACTTATAAAAAAACAGCTATTTTTTGTTTGTTTGTTTCACATATTATCCACTGAAAAGTTATAATTGATGTTTTATAACTTAAAAATCTCTGCTTTACTACCTTAAGCATAAATCAGATAAATCAGTAATCCTCGCAGATACAGTAAATCGTAGATCAAACAGTAATCAGTAAATCAGCAATCAAACTGTATCCAGCCCTCTACCATTCGTGATATTGATCTATTAATCTATTGGTTCAAGTCATATTTTATAATAATTCATAACTTCTTAATTTTATTTTGTTTTTTTTCTTTAACATTTGTTTTTTACTAAAAAAATTTATTCTTTTCAGTTTTTAACTTCACCAACAAATTAACTTATTTTAATACCTCACAAAGCAAGATAAACAATCAGTTAAAATAGTGGTAATCAGATAAAGCAAGTAAATCAGGTAAATCAGTAAGCAAAGTACATCTAGCCCCTCCTACCATTTCGATATATTATATTAATTGAATATAGTCTATATGATTAGATCATTGACTCTCCTCCTCATACCAGCTGGTGCTCCTCTCGCATCGCTCGTCTTCACATCATATTTGTGGTATAAGCATACGAAAAATTGGTGTGTTATTTATGTGTTTGATTTTCTATTTTTATTATCCACTATCGTGCACTCTCTCCTCTCGCGTCTCTCTCTCTCTCTGCTCACTCTCTACTCTCTCTCACTCTCTCTCCTCCCTCTCTCTCTCTCTCTCTCTCTCGTTGTTTTGAGTTTTGATAATCGATATTTATATTTTTCCTCTTCTCTATACTACGGTTTATAAAGTTTTACTTACTCTCTATTTTTTGTTTTTTCCTGTTTTTTCTGGCTCTTCTGAAATATATTAGGTATATTTTAGCTAAAAAAACATAAAATTTTTCTTGTGATGAAATGTTTCTCTTAATTACTTAAATTTATTTTTTCCTATGTTCTCTCTTAATATATCCGTTTAATATGCGAGTAAATTCATAGATAAGTAAACAATGTATCACACACTCTAAAATAAAGCTTTCTAATACACTTCATTTTGTATTTTATAATAGCCGTTTAGAATGTTAGTATAATAGTTAGTATAATATTGTAAACTCTATAGTGCTTATTTATGAGTTTTATACTATAACAATAAGAATTCTATATTATTTTGTTGTTTCTTTGTCTTCGTTTATGGTACTGTTCAATAATGTTGCTTTAAATATTGTTCTGAGTTTATTGTTTTATAAGTTATTTTCATTTACAAGTTTTAATTTGGCTTTCAATTTAATTTGTCTTTTACTTACTTCGATTTCAAGAATTTATTAAATTTATTTATTATATTTTTTTCTGTACTTTAACATCTCCTTGAATTACTAAAAAATTTTTCTTTTTATTTTTTTCTAAACTTAATAATTGCAATGGGTTAATTACGTTTAAGCAGTTAAATAAATTTTAAAATTCAAGGTGCTTAAACTATTTCCGCCTTTTGTTACAGTATAGTAGTTTGCACTATTAGTTTGAATTTTTTTCTATTGTAATTGCAAGTAATTTTACCAAGAAGTTAATAAGTGTATCTTTAATTTAGAATGCTTCCTTAACATTTTTGTTTTACTTAAAATTTTTTCTTTTTGATGGTTATATATCTTCACAAAATAATTAGCATGTTCACATATAAAGCAGTCGATAAGATTATATAATCGTAATAATACATGTTAATCAATACTATTCCCACTTCACCATCTTACCTTCCTAAATTTTTTTTATTTTATGATTTGTTTCTCATTTTTTTTAATCAATATCAATTAACCTATTTTGTCCATAGTTTCTATTCGAATTAAATCTATTTGAATTATATAATTCAATATTTGATATATAGGTTAGTATGTTTTACATATACATTGAAAGACAGTGAAACGGAGTTTAAAGAACTTAACCTCTCCTTACCTAGTCCTAATCACTATACGTGTGAATCTACTTGTGGATATCCACTCTCCTTCTAGATTTGCTGCTGTGTCACTTGATCATAAATATGAATTATCTAATATTCAAGTACATTTATTTGACACTAAACACAGTAGATTACCTCAAACTAATATATATTTTATTATAATTTGGTTATATTCTGTTCTTTTAATTCATTATGGATTGTTTATTAAAATAAATGTTTTCTTTGTATTTTTCACATGTTTAAATCTATCCTAACTTTAAAACAATTTGCTTGTTTCCTTACGAAATCTTGTACAGGCTAGTATCGTTAAGCAGTGTGAAATTCGGATAAGTCAAATGTAATATGCGAGCCACCGTACGTTAGCTAAAGCGGCTTCCATATTCTGCGTTAGTCTCAATTATGATAATAAAGTTACTATTGAGTTATTCATATTTTTATTTGATGCTATTGATAATTCTAGTTGATGCATAGTTGATTCTATTGATTCTAAGATATGTTGGGTTCTGATATAAATATAAGAGAAAGGCTTTTTATTTAAATTTTTAGTTTTGTTTTCTTATTAAGCAGTTTTTGTTTTACTGAGAGCGAAAACCTCTCACTCTCTCTCTCTCTCATCGCTCCTCATAACTATATACAAATTAGCTTTATTAATATACCTCTTAGAAGATTGTTCAGCTGGACAGTCACCGACGTAATGATGTAGATTTCTCACGCTACATATTAGCTAGAAAAGAGCTGAACATCACAATTTCTGGTAAACGAGGTGGTGAGCCTAGTTTCTCGCTATTCATCCTCTCCTCGTCTCGTTGGACCTCTATTATGTCTATTGATCTATTATTCGAAAGTTGCATATTTGTGTTGATAACGATAAATCAGTTCTCAAAATAGCGTTAATTTATTAGTAATGGATATGCTACGTTCTTGTATATCTTAGTAACACCAATTTTGTAGTATTCGAAAGATCCAAATCTTTTAGACTATATACGATCACACAACTCTCTCTCTCTCTCTCTAATGTTTAATGTTTTAAGGTATCCCTCTCTCATCTAACATACTTTTTAACACTGCCAGTTAAAGCAGTAAATCAGATGTGATAATCAGTAAGATCTCTCGCAGATAAGAGACAATGTGAAATCACAGTAGTAGATATCGAGTAAATCAAGATACACAGTGCCTAGCCAAATATAACTGCCCATTGTGATCTATTGATCTCTGCTCGTCATTGAATTCAAGTCAATTATTTAGTATACATTACAACTAAGAAACTCCTCATCACTTCTCGCACTCTAGGTATTTCTATATAAGACAGTTTGGGTGTATACATTTATTAAACAGAAAGAGAATTTTATTCTGTTTATGTTCCCCACTCACTCATCTCACTCACTCTCACTTCTCTACTCGCGACTCCGCCTCACGCGCTGGTACCGCATACCCTAAAGTCTCCAAATGTAAAATGCTGCGTAATCAGTAATATCGAAGTAGATAGAAGGACGTACAGCTCGCGTACACGCTCAGCCCTACTACATCTCGCAGTAAGCAGAGTAAGCGATGCAATAAGTCAGTAAAATCAAGAGGGGTACCATCACAGCAGGTGCAAATGTCACTGACTCTATCGCCTCCTTCACTCACTCTCAGCTCTCTCAACTCCACACGTCACTGGTCCGCCCTCACTCTATTAAGCACTAAACTCTCTACTGTCTCATCTGTGTGCTCTCTCTCTCTCTCTCTCTACTCTACTCTCTGCTCTCTCACTTCAGCAAAAATTACTTCCGGTATAATAAAATAATAACACTAAGAAAATTACATAGCAACACAATCTTTAACAATACCTAAAGCCATAAAGATATAGCCTCACACTCACACTCAGCCTCCTACACCTCCGCTCATGCCTAATCAAAAGTACATTCCAGCCCCTCTACCCATTCGGGAGTATCTAATTGATCTATTGATCAGTGATCCTTATTGAATTCTATTGATCCAAGTATATTTTTATTAACATAACCACAAAAATTTATATTATTTTGTTTTGGGAAAAATATTAATGTCAAATGACCTATTCTGACTTCAGCCTTTGTTTGACAAGAACTTCAACACGATATAAGTTTCATACTTTAAATTTTTATTTTTTTAGCTTCACAAAAATTTATAAATACTTTAAAATTATTCAATTTTATTATTGATTTTATCTCTAGTTCATTTTTTAAAAGTATTTTGTTTTACTAAAGAAGTTGGAGTTTTTATGTTTATATGAGGTTAGTCATCAGAAGTTACATACCTTAAAGCAGTATCAGTAATCCCAAACTTGTATCCATCCCACTCCTATCCGCATAATTCCATTCTTATTCTATTTAATTCTAATGAGCAATAGTTTCAAGTTTTTCTTTGATATAAATAACAGAGCAATAATTTTATTTATTTTGTTTTTTTTTTTTATAATGCTCAACTAAATTATTTGTTTGCTATTATTTTTTTTAATGTTTTTTTTACAAGTTTTAATTTTTGCTTTCAATTTAAATTTTTTTACACATTACTTTTAATTTTATTTTAATGATGACTTTATTTATTTTTAACACTTGTAAACGCTTGTACTTACCATAGGTAATCTATTCATTGTTCGGCTAATGACCGAAAACTTATTCATTGTCATATACCTTAAAGTACTAAATCAGTAAATCAGTCTCACTCACAACTGTACCCACCAACTGCTATCCCTTCGCTATTCCACTCTGCACCTCTACTTAGATCTATTGTCATGATTCAAGTCTATTTGTATAACATACACGAAAACTTTTATTTATTTTTTGTTTTGTTTTCTTTAAACATTTGTTTTTACTAAAAAAAAAATTATTCTTTTTATGTTATACTTCAAAAAATTTGCATGTTCATACCTTAAGAGCATAAATCAGGTAAATCAGCTACATCCACCACACCACTCCACCATCTTACCCTTCCATGATTTTCGATCTATTGATCTATTATCTATTGATCTATTGATTCCAAGTCATATTTTATTAAAATTGTTGTGTTTTTACATACTTAAAGCGTAAATCAGTAAATCAAATACTCCTCCCCAGCACCCCTACCAATGTCTGTTGATCTATTGATTATTGGTCTAATGATTACTGTGTGACCTATTTCAATCATATTTTGTAAAATAATACAAAACTTTTATTTTATTTTTGTTTGTTTCTTTAAACATTTTGTTCTTTCTTAAAAAAAAATTTATTTCTTTTTGTTTATACTGTAAAAACATTTGCAGTCTAATACCTTAAAGCAGTCAAAGCAGTTAAATCAGTAATCAACTGCATCAGCCACCTCCTACCCTTCCAGTTGATCTATTGATCTTATTAGCTATTGATTATTGATTCAAGTCATATTTTTGTATAAACATACACAAAACCTTTTATTTATTTATGTTTTGTTTCTTTAAACATTTGTTTTTACTAAAATTTATGTTTTCTGTTTTACTTTAATAATTTGTTTTTAGTCTTAATAGCCTATAAATCTGTAATCCAGTTAATCAAATTACCATCAAGCACCTTCCTACCTTCCATGATCTATTGATGCTATGATCTATTGATCTATTGATTCAAAGTAATATTTTTTATTAAAATTGTTATGTTCTTTGGTTAATATTCATTAATCCAGTAAATCAAAATACCCACCAACTCCTACCCCATCCGTGATCTATTGATTATATTATATGATCTATTGATCTATTGATCTATTGTTCAAGTCATATTTGTTTAACATAATACAAAAACTTTATTTATTTATATGTTTTGTTTCTTTAAAATTTTGTTTTACTAAAAATTATTCTTTTTTGTTATAACTTAAAAAAATTGCATTTTTACCATACACTTAAAGCAGTAAATCAGTAATCAGTAAAACAAACTTGCCTCACCTACCTCCCACCTTTCTGTGTCATTGATCTATTGATTATTTATTAATCTATTGATTCAGTCAATATTTTTCTGCTAAATTGTCTATGTTTTAATACCTGAAAACATAAATCAAAAGCTACCCTCCAGCCACCTCATACCCTTCTGTGATCTATTGATTGAGAGATTGAGAAGAGAGGGGAAATATAAGGTATGTTAGGTTTTGTTGTTTTACATTATCTTCTTAGTTTAGGCTATGCTATGTTCGCTTTATTTGATGTGAAAATATTGATATTAAGGTTGGGAAGTTCAGATATGATTATAACTTAGAAATTACGAAATTTTTATTATTTTCTTCACTCCTCTCTACCCTGTTAATATAAAATTAAATTGATATATGAAAAAAAAAAAGTGTGAATAGATTACTCTTTTAGATACTTTTACTGTTGTTAAGTGCACTTTGTTATGTTTGCAAGTTTTCTATGTAAGGTAAATGATAGGTTTTTGCTTTGCGTTACCATTCTTTGCCATTCCAGAAAAGGGTATTCCGACTTTATTGAAGCAAAAACTTTGGCTATGATAGCATTTATTCGCTGACCCGTATGTCATTAATTCTCTAAGTTATGAATTATTTATGCCAGCGTCTATGCAAAATTAAACTTAATGTCAACTCGAATCATAGACAAGTATCATGGGTTGTGAGGGGGAGGGTATGGATATGATGGCTTTACATTACTGACTCTACTCTCTTCTCAATAAAACGTAAATTTTACGTATAAGCATAAAATGGAATAAATTAATTTTATAAATAAACGATTGTAACAAATTAAAAAAAATAATAAAATAAAAAAAAAATTAAAAAACTATATTTAAATAAACTACACAACATGCTCTAGTAATTACTATGACAACACACTACAACGTGCAAAACAAATATTTTAAATTAAATAATTTAAATAATAAATAAAATAGCTTTAAACAATGATTTAAGTCAAGTAAAACTCCAGTAACTAGATAATAAAGTTTACAACAAAATAATCAAGTATTTAAGTTTCCAGCCTCTCAAAGTTTTAAAAAATAATTTTTTAAAAAAAATAGTAATGTAATAAAATCTGCAAATAATAAAATACAATAAAACTTCTTCAACGAAACTTATTTTCATGAATCTTATTTGAAATGATATCCATATATTGACTTGGAAGCCTCAATAGATCAAATAGATCAACTATCGATCAATCACCGATGGGTAGGAGGGTGGCTGCAGGGTAGTTTGATTTACTTCTTTAAGGTATTAAAACATTACAATTTAAACGAGAGAATCTGAATTGTGTCTGAAGAGACTAGTAATGACATTTCGAAGTTTCTCATTAATGGATAGGCCCCCCCCGGAGGTTATTGGAGGCAGTTTGGTTTTACTGCTCTCACCTCATTTAACTGCTCTTCGTGTATGTAAAAAATGCAAATTTTTCAAAAGAATAACATAAAAAAGAAATAAATTTTGTAGTAAAAACCCAAAATGTTTTAAAAAAAACCAAAAATAAATAAAAGTCTTTTTTATTATATTATACAAAATATTGACTTGAATCAATAGATCATAGATCAAAAGATCATTGATCAATAGATAATAGATCACGGAATGAGGCTAGGAAGGATGGTGGAGAGGTTAGTTTGATTTACTGATTTATCTATTTACTGAAAATATATCTAAAACAATTTTAATAAAAAATTAGACCAGAAAATCAATACGGCAAAGTAGATCCATAGATTATAGATTCTTTGGGAGGAGGAGTGGCTCGATGTGAGTTGATGGTACCACCTCGACTTCTTACCCGATTATAGGGAATGTAAATCTAGTTTTGTGCACAATTTAAAGGTTATTAAAACATGAATAAGCTATTAGTAAATTTTCTCAGTTTCAAGAAGCTATAAATTAGACTGCTTTGAGAAAAGAGCACAAGTTAGATGACAAACAACTCAAAAAGATTAGATATAATTGCATTAAACAATGATATACTCTCGCGACTGATGACGACATCTCTCGACATCCGCTCAAACATTAGAATTAACATATAAATTAACTAATATGAGAATTATCACTTTTAAGATTTTATGACATTAGGTCATTAGGAATTCTCAATCGAATAAAGGCTTTTTTGGATTCTCACAAACCAGAGATCTGCAGTTATTTGAGGTTTAATATTTATTTTTTAATATTGCTAATATAATGTTAATTATTATTGTTATATAATTATTATAACAAATAATTCATCAAAATTATTTATTATATAGTTTTGAAAAGTAATACATAATATACATCATCATTACTTGGTTTTTAGATAAAAAAAACTTAAATATGTTAAAAAAGAAAAACCTAAACACACAAAAAAATAAAAAGTTAATTTAGTTATTTATTAATTATATATTAACAAATTTAATGACTTATCAATATATGAATCAACTACGCATCACTCACGCTCATTAGACAATATTTAGATTCAAATATTATCAAGCTGAGTATATTAATAATTTTGTCTCTTTCAAGTGGTTTTCAGCTTGTCCAGGATAGAAAATAATCGAGTTGGAATGAGATATGAAGCTATGAATATATTTTTTTAAATAATAAAATATGTAACTATGTTCGAGGCTATGTTAACACACCTTCACAATATTATAAAATAAATGACTTAGACATCAATACTTAATAAATAGTAATTCAAATAAATCAATAGATCATAGATTCAATAGTGAAGTAGGGTAAGAGGTGGATGATGGGTAGATTTGTAATTAAAACTGATGTTATGATTTACTGCTTTTAAGGTATATATTAAACATATGCAATATTTTGATGATTATAAAATCATGTTATAAAAATTGAAGAAAATAAGTTTTTATGAGTAAAATAAGATAATTATTATATCTGTAATAATAAGATATAATATACAAAAATAATTTAAACTCTCTCCACTGTGCTATCTCGTTATACACTCATGACTTTAGATCAATAATATTAGAGTAATTACTGGTAAAATTGAAGAAAATAAGTTGGCAGAAAAAGTTAATTGATATTATATCTCGATATAATACTATATTTTAATGTATCTCTCTTCACGTAGTTAAAAACATGTTAATTTATTATAAGTTTATATAACATAAAAAGAATTAAATTTATATTTTTATTAATGAAAGAATGTTAGAAACTTATATTCATACCAAAAAATGACTTAAACTAATAAATAATAAACGTTGGCATTGTTCTTAAAACAATATAAACCAAATATTGCTATGACTAAATCACTTTTTACTTTATTTATTGATTGAATGAAACTATATTTAATAACTTAAAATCTGGATTTAAGTTCCCAATGATAATTATTTTAATATGCTTAATATTCAGAATAAGTTCTGAGATTTGCAGATTTATATAACCATTGTTTTTTAGTATTTAAAATAATTTTAATTTGCGATATAGTTTTATATCAATTAAATAATCATTCGGTAAATAAGAAATGCTTAGTTTCTTAAAGTATGAAAAGTTTAAGCCACCTTTTAACTTACGATTTTAAACAATGTAATTTATAAGCCTTCAAATTCATTGACGTCATTACTTGGTTGGTTAAATTCTTTCAAAATGTCATACATAAATGTTGAAATTTTCAGGTATCAGAATTGCTTCCACGGTGTTGATCTTTGTGAGCTTCGTGAACAGGCACTAAATGAATATCTCCGTCAACCTATTGTCGACACGTTTGATATCAATACATGCCTTGCAAAATCCATCCGATATTCTCTCGATTTTATTGAAGCTGAAGAGAGGGATCTCTACCATATTAGTGAGATATTTTATTATTGTTTTTTAGTTCCTTTGTAGATGTTTTGCCGATAGCCTATAGAAAGAGGCGACAATGATAGGGGCGGTGCAGGAATACTTATTCACAAATCTGTCCCCTATTCTCCAGTCCCTCTTCAAACTAGATTTTATTGCAGTGGCAGCACGAATTCATCTGTCCACCGACCTTACTGTCTGCTCGATCTACTTGGCTCCGAGTAGTGAGTTTACTAAGGCCGACTTAGATGATCTTTTTAATCAGATCCCCACTCCGGTTGTTAAACTGGGAGACTTCAAACTTAATCACCTCTTGAAGTCACCTTGAAGTCAGCCACCTCGTCTAATTATGGGATTCTTCTTGGTCTCCTAACACCCTTAATTTTCCCTGAGATGTCTTAACTCAGGACTCCCTACATATGAACGTTTAGATACACACTCTTCTTACTGTATTGATATTTCCTTTTGCTCTCACTCTCTTATGGATCGCTTTGATTATTTATACAGCAGTAACCATTGCCCAATAATCTTAAAGGAACTTGCACCGTGCCCAATTTAAAACCCCAATTCCAACTGGCGGTATGGCCTAGTGGAGTGGGCTCCTTTTCATCAAGCCACAACTGTTCCACTTTCTCCCTTTAATAAACGGTTTCCAACCATAGATGATGCCTTTAACTTCTTCCAGCAAGTTATCATCATAGCAGCAGAAGCTTACATCCAGCGATTTCCGCAGGTAGGCATTCGACAATTCCTTGGTGGTCCCAAAAGTGTGCACAAACTAACCGGGAGAAGAAAAACTTCTATAGGCAATACAAAAGGACAAACATCACCCCAAACATGATTATTTTTAAAGCAGCTGCGGCGAGATCTCGTCGCATTAATAGCCAAACACGTAAACATACTTTCGAACTTCTACTTCCACTGTCAATTCCACAACTTCCCTTTCTTCAGTGTGGAAAGTTGAACAGAAAATATCTCGTCGCTCTAACAACTCTTCACCCACAGTCCTCTGTTATGGGCCTGATACAACCGATATGATTTCTGTTCCAGCATTTGTTGCAGATGCATTAAGTTATAGTTTTGCTATCCACTCGAGCTCTTCCCGCTATCCTGAAGCCTTTCAAAAACTGAAAATTAACACTGCACAGCCAGACTTTTCACCAAAGAAAGAGAAAGATCATACCTATAACCGTCTCTTTACACTTGCAGGGTATCAAACTGCACTGGCGAATAGCAAAGAAGGTGCCCTTGGCCCCAGACATGATTTTGTACATTATACTCAGTCATATTCATCCTTCTGCATCAGCGTTCTTGCTGGACTTGTATAATAGAATCTTTATCGAATCCTCTTTTCCATCTGTTTGGACTACAGCTTTTGTAATCCCTATTCCCAAACGCTGCGGAAGATCCAATGTGCGCGGACAACAAAGACATTTCGTTGACCTGTCATTACTTGTTATATTAATGGAAAATGTTTAGGCTCGCTAATTCTCCCAGTTCTGGAGAGTCGCCAGGCTTTTTCAAACTTCCAGTCTTGGTTCGACCGCGAATCCTTTGTTAAAGTTGGATCATGACACCCTGGAAGCCTTCTCAACAGGTGAGATGGTTTTTAGTGTCTTTTTTTTACCTTGAAAAAGCTTATGACACAACGTGGAGAACTGGGCTCTCCTTAGACTCCACTCTCCCGATTTCCGAGACAATCTTCTCTCTCTCCTCTCTCTCTCTCTCTCTCTCTCTCTCTTCTCTCTCTCTCTCTCTCTCTCTATATATAATTTTGTATTTATTTTATTAATTTCTATATTTAATCTATCAGGTAGAAAAATAGATAAAAATTATATATATATATACTATATTATATATATATTTATTATAAAATATATATATATAATCTATATATATTAAATGCCTTCTGTCAAACAGATCCATCCAGGTTCGGTGTTCTTCTGCTCTATCACGCCACTTTACTCTGGAAGTTGTTCCACAGGGCAGTATTCCAAGTCTATTATTATTTGCTCTCAGATTTAATGATATTGTTACTTCTATCCCAGCGTCAATCAATTTTTCTCTCTATATTGATAACCTGGCGCTATACATTGCTGATATTAGGCTGCCATTTCTTGAACGGCAACTTCAACTAGCTATTGAGAATATTTCACAATGAGGTAACTCCTTAATTTATCACCCACCAAATCTTTTATAGTACTATTTATTAAAAAAGGGAGTCAAAGAATCTGCCACCTTCCTCCTGCGAACCTAACCTTATATGGTTCACCCAATCTTGTAACTTCACAAGTCAAATTTCCAAGACTCATTCTAAATGACCACCTAACCTATGCAGAGAATATTAAACTCCTGAAAACGACTTGTCATCTCGCTTCAAAATCTTGGAGTGATGTTAGCAAGTCTCTTTTGCTTCTCCATACTGCCATAATTCGATCAAAGTTGGACTATGGCTGCGTAGTACATGGTCAGGCCTCCCCAACCCTACCAGACATGATAGATTTAATCCAAAAACGAGGCGATCCGTATCTCCATTGCAGTCTTCAGATGGTCCCCCGGGTGAGCCTTGAAGTTGAATCCGATGTGATGCCAGTCTCTTTTCGAAGGGAATACATCATGTGCACAAGTTATCTTTGCTTTTAAACCTCAATACCGTCTGCTCTGACACCGATTCTGCGAGAGATACCTCAAAATCCTCCTTACTGGCCATTTGCAAATACAGTTTATAACATGTGAAAACAAGCCTGTTAGAAAAAGGAGAATCCCTCTCATCTCTTAACTATCTTCATATCGCTTTAACTTATGATATTTCTAAAGTTTTCGAATCTATCCTTAAGAGGTAGATTTGGAAAATTTCAATTCTTCGAATGTTATCTCAGTTCACCAGGATGCTTTCGAAAGGAATGCTCGATTGGTGATCTTCTTTCCCATTTCTCTGACTCTTGAACCTCTAAAGGTATTTGTCCTTCTTTCTGATTTCTTTTACGATCTCCCTATAGCAACTGTTGTAGACGGTCACCGTTCATCCTTTATATCAGGTAATAGTAGTGTTCCTCAAGGTTCTTTCCTTTGACAAACTGTTTCAATTCTTCATTAATGATCTTCCCCCTATTATTTTATCACATATCCACTCATATATGCTGACGACTTCACCCTTCATTGCTAATTTCATTTTGAAAGATGTCCCACCCCACAACAATTTGATTAGGCTGGGAATGTGGCCTTGGAGCAACTAACCTCTGATCTTTTCCCAATTTCTAATTGGGGTATGGAGGACATCCTGGTTTGCCATGCCTCATAAACTCATTTTCTTAATCTTTCTACTCAACATAATCAATTCTACGCAGCTATAATAAATTCATCGAGAACGCAACAACTCAAACCTTTATTTTCTCGTGATTTTCTTTAAAGGATCACTTTAATTCTCTTTCTAAACAAGTTTCATCGAGGTTGGGTGCTCTGATGAACCTTCAGAATTTCATTATGCCACTGCAGTTGCTTGCTCTTTTACCTAGGGGTGTCCTTCATCCCTGTATGGAGTATGCAGGACCGTTTTTAACTTATGGCGACTCCCCTGGGCCCAGGAAGTCTTAAGCCGCCCCCCTTATTGCCCAATATATAAATATATATATATATATATATATAAAAATATATATATATATATATATATATATAATATATATTATAATTATATATATATATATATATATATATATATATATATATTATATTTAATATATATATATATAATATATATACCTATATATATTATATATAGATAAAATAACTCCTTGAGAAGAATCTTCACTTACCAGGATTGAGGACCCGGGATCTAATGGTATGCCGAGCGTTTTACCACTCAACCACGACAAGCTAAAAAAGATTACGCGACTTAAACCTATGAAGATGCTCTATTCAATAGAATAAGGACCGCCTATTCAGGACAGTTACCTCAGCCACGCATCTCCGCTTGCACTCGGGTCAAAGGAAACACAGGACCCATGTAGAACCACTCTTAGATCGAGTATAATTTGTATAGATGTAATACTGCAATTAAACCGCAGTTCAATTTGTATAGAAATAAGAATAACTCCTTGAGTGAATCTTCACTTACCAGGATTAGATCCCGGGTCTTCACGAATGGTATGCCGAGCGTGTTACCACTCAACCACGACAAGCTAAAAAGATACGCGATTAAACCTATGAAAGAGTGCTCTATTCAATAGTAATAAGGACCGCCGCTGCCTTCCATCCTCAGCCACGCATCTCCGCTTGCCCGGTCAAAGGTAACACAGACCCATGTAAGGAGACCACTCAAGATCGGCTTTAAACTTTGTATAGATGTAAATACTGCAATTACACCGCAGTCCAATTTGTATAGATAAAATAACTCCTTGAGTGAATCTTTACTTACCAGGATTAGATCCCGGGTCTTCACGAATTTTATGCCGAGCGTGTTACCACTCAAACACGACAAGCTAAAAAGATACCACTTAAAACCTATGAAAGAGTGCTCTATTCAATAGGAATAAGGACCGCCATGTAGCATCCATCCTCAGCCACGCATCTCCGCTTTGACCCGAGTGCAAAGTAACACAGGACCCATGTAAGGAGACCCACTCTAGATCGAGTATAATTTACTCCGATCTAGAGTGGTCTCCTAACATGGGTCCTGTGTTACCTTTGCCCGAGTCGCATAGGAGATGCGTGGCTGAGGTATCCGTCCTGACATAGGCGGTCCTTATTCCTATTGAATAAAGCACTCTTTCATAGGTTTAAGTCGCGCTATCTTTTAGCTTCGTTCCGTGGTTGATGTTAACACGCTCGCATTTGCCATTCGTGGAAGACCGGGATCTAATCCTGTAAGTGAAGAATCACTCAAGGACTAATTATCTATACAAATTGAAACTCGTTTAATTGCCATATTAAACATCTTATACAAATTCATACCTCCGATCTAGATGGTTCTCCTTACATGGTCCGTGTTACCTTTGACCGAGGGCAAGCGCATGCGCTTAGCGTAGTTCGTCCTGACATATGGCTCCTTATTCCTATGAATAGAGCACTCTTCATAGTTTAAGTCGCGTATCTTTTTAGCTTGTCGTGGTTGAGTGGTAACATCGCTCGGCATACATTCGTGAAGAACCGGATCTAACCTGTAATGAGATTCACTCAAGGGAGTTTATTTTATCTATACAAATTGAACTGCGGTTAATTGCAGTACTATCACTATTATATATAATATATATATAATTATATATATATATATAGATATATTATATATATATATATATATTATATATATATATATATATATATATATAATATATATATACTATATATATAATATAATAATATATATATTATAGCTTTATGATGTATTTCATTAACAGCAAAATATTATTTTTTCAATCAGATATCTCAAAAACTACAACAGCTACCCAGAAAAGGAATACATTGCTGGAATGCTGCTCCAATTGAAGGGAAATGTAAAAATAAGAAAAAAAAAAAAAAAATCATATGCTCATAAAACATCCAATAGCTATCAGCGAAACAGAATACATTATTTGGAATCCTCTGTAAAATTTTAGTTAGAAACATGTAAAAAAAATAATAATAAATAAATAAAATATAATATTGCCTATTTTTTTTTGACGCAATTACATAATATATATAATATATATATATATATATATAGTATACTATATATAATATACTATATTATTCTATATTATAATAATATATATATATATACTATATATATATTATTGCCTACAAGTATTATAAAAAAAATTAGGGGCCTCGAGCCGACGGGGGAACACAGTGGGGGACGTTTTCCATACCCCGTAGGGGAGGGCCGAGGAACCCCCGCGACCACCCAGAATACCCAAAGGCGGGTCCGTGAGACCCTCCCGGAGGGGGGAAACTTAGTCCTACCCCCTTACGTCCCCGGAAGGCCGATGAGAACCCCGACTCCCGGCTCATCGGATATGTGGATACCTTGCGGTATTTCTTTAGTAAAAAAAAAAAAAAGCCAAAATTTAATAGAAAGTCGGTTCATTTTTCCCAAAAACTTTCAATAAAACACACCAGAGTCATTCCCCCAAACTTGTTTTACACGACCTATTATACTAGTTTTTTTATTTTTTATTATATATAATATCATAGTTACATTGTTTCCAGATTTCCAAAAATGTTATCCTTTTCGCTGTAGCTATTGTAGTTTTTAAGATTTTTTTTTTTTTTTTTTTTTTTTTTTTTTTTTTTTTTTTTTTTTTACAATATTCCGCCACTAAAATTGGACCAGCATCCAGCAATGTATTCCTTTTTCCCTGTAGCTATTGGTAAGTTATTTGAGAATGAGCGTAGAGCTTTTTTGTATTTTTGCTTGTTAATGAAATACATCTTTTCCCGTATATATATATATTATCATCTAACTATAATACTATAAAAAATACTTATACATATATAATATTATTAAATCACTTCAATTATATTATATATACCTCATCACAACACATTACTTATATGAGATATATAGTATTAAACTATAGTAGTGACATTAACACATGAGAATAAAGATATGAGAAGTGTGAGTATGTGCCCTCCGTGTGAGTAAGGGTTCAGACGAATCAGTCGAGTGTAGTATATAGTGACGGTATAAGTGAGCACATATATATCATTGACTGACTCGTCAGTTCCCTTGCTTTCTGCGAACGATCATAACCCCGTCGCTATAAACGTCTCACAAATCAATCAATATCTGAGGAAACATTTCTAACTTTATATTACTCATTTAAGGAAATAGTTTTGGTCTTATAAAAAGGTTTCTCATTATTTGAAGGAAACTCTTGTCTGAAGAATTATAGAATTCGAGATTTAATTTTCCATCTTTCAATACTTCTCACAATACATTATGATTCGAATGTAACCTGTGTATAGTAAAATATTAATACGAGTTTAGTTGAAATTTAATATTTTGTAAAATCTTCTTTTTTGGAGATTTTAAATGAAAAATATAGTTTGAATTTTAAACATCGATTATAACATTTAAATTGCTTCAAAAGTATGTTGACAAAATTAGATTTAAAAAATTTTAAGTCTACATCATTGGTAAAAGACTATTATTTTTAAATTCAAACTGCAAAAGAGAATTTTTTTAAATTATAAATTAAAAAAATATTATATTAAACTTACGCGCTACACATCCTATTTTAAACTTAAATTAAAAATGTTATTTAAAATGTTTAATTAATATTTATTTTAATTAAAATTTTGAAATATTATTTTAAAAATTGAAATATTATTTTAAATTTGTTTAAATAGTAATTAAAGAGTTAAATTATACAATAGTTTTAATTTTGTGTGCTTGTTCAGCAAACGAAACGAAATCCTTAATAATGACTTTCATCGTTTATCAATTTAATATCGAAAATTATAAATACACATTTATGAGTATAAATATATATTGAAAAATAAGAACATTTATATGTTAAATAACCTTAAATTTCGTTAAATTATGTGCTTCTGAATCAGCTGGGTTTTTTTATCTTTTATCATTTTAAACTTGACTCTTTAGTGAATACTTATTTTCAACATATATCAATGATATACTTAGTTTGAAAAGTTACTATCTATCACAACAAAACTAAAATTTTGATAATACAATTACTTTTTCATTATTAATAATTTATATTATATTTATGAAATATTATATATTTTCTAATTTCATAATTAATATAATTTACTGAACTCCTGACGATTTTATATAACTATTAATACATTATATATATCCTATGTAGTCCTTAATATTAAAATTGATTTATTTCTCTTTAATTTTATTTATTTAATTTAATATTACAATTACATAAAATTATTTATATAACTTTATTTTATATAATTTATATTTTATAATAATCTTATAAGAATCTTTTAAAAATCTTATTTAACTGATTAATATATAGTATTAATTATATATTATATATATATATATTAATTATATATAGTATTATATATATTAATTAATATATATACTATATTTAATATATATATAATATATAATATATTATTATACTATATATATATTTATATATATATAGATATTAATATATTATATATTATATATTATATTATATAGAATATTAATATATATATATATACCTATTAATATAATAATATATATCAGAGAGAGATAATTTTATCGTAATAAATCTTAAATATGTGTAAGCTAGTATTACCGTCATTATATATTATGTAATATATATATCATAATATCGATACATCGTTACATTTTAAAAATTCTTTGGAAAACTATCCCTTTCACTCAGTTACATATAGTATACGATAGTTACTTCTGGTACATTTCGGGCTTAATTATAATAATATATTTATAATACTATGTTATGTGTACATGATTCTATATCGTATTATATTATTTTAACTGGCTATACTGAATAATTAAATTCATCTGGATAACTATCACAGTTTTTATAAATAGCTTTATATCAAAAATGATAAATTTAGTTTCGCGTATAATATTTTGAACCACATTCCTAGCAACTTCTCGAAGAAAATTAAATTTTATAATTATAATCTGATTTTATAGTTATTTAATCATGTTAAACTTAGTGGCATATAAATTTTAGATATATGATTTATTAGGAATTAGTGATACAATATATATCCATTATTTAAAACAAATTTTCTTTAATTTTTAGGAAGTTATATATAAGTAAACTGTATAGAAATAATTACTATGGAATTGTAGTACGTCACTATTTGAACCCTAGCTAGCCTGACATTCTTTCTTTTTCAACATTGCGTTTGATATCAATTGATGTAAAGTATTAAGAGTATTATAATTATTAAATTATAATATAATTAAATTAATTTGTAAATCAGAGCTTTATTTATATATAAGTATTACAATAATAAGGTTATTGATAAATTTAAAACTTAATATTAATAACTATTTAATAAATAATAATTAAAATAGTACATAATGGAAGTAAGTAGATTTATCATTATAGTTAATCACTTTAAATTATAATATAGATAATAATATTCAATTCACTATAAATAAAAGAACATAAATAAATTTAAAAAAAAAATCAAGTGAGATTTTATTCATATATATATATATAGTAACGTTAATTAATTAATACATTACAAATATGAAGAATTACCTTTTAAGAAATAGACTAAGCAGTTCCATAACATTAATCAAATAGCTTATGGATCCTTGATGAGATGATGTGAAATAGTGAACCAGCAAAGTAATCATTGAATATATTAACCTTTCTACAAGGTATACCGATAGTTATATTGGAAGTATATTGTCAGTAGTGTGTCAAAAAGACTTTTAACATCAGAGATATCTTAATTAAAGGATCGTCTTAGGGATCTGTTCGTTTATACTGCATAAAGGATTTAAGCTAAACTTTATATTATAATTTCTATTCATCCTTTTATTCTTAATATGTACGTGTATAGTCTATCGTGATAATGTATATAGCACTTAATCTCTCGTATTCAAAATCATCTGGTCTGCTACCTTCAGCCAAATCCATTACTTCGTTGGGCTCTTGAGATGATTTGCTTGAACCTCATTTCTCACAGTCACGATTAGCATTCCTATACTTTTCCTAACTATATTTCTCATTGAGTTATTATATTCAGGTGAATATAGTATATGGCGAGCTCTATTTGTATTTTATTGTTACGGTTTGCGATAATAGAAAGTTAGATTGCCATAGAACTATTAGTGACATATGATGGATAACGCCAAGAATCTCTGGCGGTGCAAACTAAGAAAGAGCTATAACCAACGAATCACAATCTTGTTGAGTTCTGCTCTCTGCACACATATGGAAGCGTGAGATTACATAGATATTATAGAAGGGAATGACAGGAATTGCTAAGTTAGAACTATTAAATGAAGTTTTAGAATTATTGTTTACCCCAGATTCGATCAAAACTAGCGATTGAGTTTTGAATTATTTGTAAGCAAATATATTTTAGGTATCTTCTGCACTATAGTGAGGGAAAAATAGGCTTTTAATCAACCTATTGATTTAGCCTATCTAATTCCATACAGCAATGTGAGATAATTACTATATAAATATGATACTCTTCAAGGAAATTCAGATTTCAAATGTTTATTGAAGCACGGGGAGCTGACTAAATGCATGTTCATTCATAATAATCAATTAATAACATTTTTATTATTTCTCTAAATTAGTGAAAGTAATAGAAAACGTCTGTTACATACAGGTACATGTATTATCCATCTGTATGTTATTTAAGCATTGTTTTTAACATCCCAAGTATGGTATACACCTATATTGTTAATTATAGTTATTCCACGAATTATTTTTGATGTAGACAAGAAAAATTTTATCCAAAGAGTATCTGCAACACTTGCCATAAATAAATTAATCAAATTAGTTAAATAGAAAAGGTTATAGAATAAAAGAGAAAAACGAAATCTGCCATACTCAAGGGGCGCCGCTATACTATATATATATATATATATAGTATTCTATACGTAAGTAGTAACATAGTATAATAAATCAAAGAATGTATATCTACACCTTAGTACTGATGATCGGAAGAGTATTAAGGTATCAATATTAAATACATCTTCGGCAATATTCCTAATCAAGAATAGTAGAAAATATACTCACTCGACACTCATTTTAGGCTTCGTCGTATTTGATAATTAATATACTATATATATCCTATTATATATATATATATATATATTATATTATTATATATAATATATATAAGATATTATATAATATATATAATATTATTAATTCACATTACATAGAGCTTGAGACTTATCGTGCAGTGGTTTACACTCTTCTACTTCTAGGTCTTGTGTACGAATTTATATGAGGATATAAATAAGTTTATTATCAGATTCGCAGATCTTTAAATGAGGAGGAATAAGATAAAATTGAATATATATATATCTTCGTGTACAGAAATAAATTCAAAAGCAACACTACTTAATAAAAATAAAAGAAAAAGATAAAAAGGAAAGTTAGTATTAAAATCAACAATTTATAATTTTTCAAAAAAATGTATGAAATTAAGAGATTAAAAAAAGTTTAATAATTATAAAAAATTATAAAAAAAAATGAACACTTTATAATACATTAAGTAACTTCATACTAACGCTACCAATTTCTTAGTTAAGTTGGATTCATTCAAATAAAATTAAAAGTGCTTCTACAACCTGCGCCCTCTCTTGACCTCATTTAAAATTCGGACCTCTGTGTGGAAAGAGGTAAAGAGAGAAGTGAGGAAGGAGGGATAGCAAAGGAGGTAAACAAAGTTAAAGAGGAAGGGTATGCTAGAAATAGATATTTTAATTTAGGTAAATACTAAGAAGGAGAGGAACAATTAAATATTTATAAAAAGAACGAAATTAAAAATGGACACGTAAAGAATCAGAGGAAGTTTGACAACAGCAAATGAATTAATAATAATGCTTGGTTGGACACTATGATGAAACTAGAAAAAAGAGCAAGTTAGACAGTAAGAAGGTTAAAAGGGGGTTAGTTTTACAATGCAAAGAAATTATTATTGACCACTAAACGAGAACTAGAGGAAAGAGAAAGTTAAACACTGAAATGTGGGTGAGGTAGTGTGACAGATAATATTCAGTGACCACTGAACTGGGAATAGAAGAGAAATATAATGAGTATATTTAACAATCCTAACCTAAATATTTTTACCAAGAAAGAAAATTTGAAGACAAAATTAAATTTCAAATATTTGTATTTACTCTAAATTTAAAGATGTCTTTCAAATTCTTAATTTCATGATTGGTTTCTAACTTTCCTATCAAATTAAAGAAATAAATTTTTTCATTTTAAGTTTTAAAATTAGATGTAAATCTAAACAGTTTGAAAAAGTTATAAGCAAATTGCTTAAAATATATATTTAAGTACATTTAATTTTCACTTTATATTAAGGACAATTTAAATACAGTTACCTTTAAGTATAACTTACGTATATTTTATAATCAAGTAATTGGTTTTTAATGCATTTTAATTTCTGAGCTGATATTTATATCAATTATATTTAATGGCAAAAATTTAAACTGCAGTTTATATTTACAATAGCATTTCATATGCGAGATACAATTTAAGAACACTAACATTTTAGCTCAATAGATTACAGTTAATTTTGAGCAAAAATTGACTACAATTTATTAAGCACAAATTTAAGTCTATTTTCCATTACCTCTCGGCACTACGTTCACCCTAAGTAAATTTCTTTTAAGTACGAACTTCCTTTCATTTCCATTCTTTTCTACTACGCAAAATCATAACACTTTTCTTTTTAACTTTGAAAACCACAACTGTCATGCACTTACATTTTCAAAGTATAAACAGTGTAGTAACAGTAAATAATACTCTACCACCATAATTGTAGTTTAACTTCATTAATATATATTAATTAAAAAGGTCACATATTTAAAAAGAAGTTCTGAACTTTTGTTAGATGCCAGAATTTAAAAGAAAAATAATTATTTTAATTCTCTTAGATGATATAAATTTTGGACGAACAGAATTCGTGTCTCCCCTTTGAAGGCAATAAAGTCTATTTTCACTTGCTTGAACGTGTTGTTAACAACGCACCCACCTAAAAAATATCGCCCTCCCATTAGCCTACAGACTCTTCCTCTCCTCAATTATGTCTAACTTACCCACCTCTCCTCCCTTCCAAACCCATTAACACTAATTTGCAGATATAACTATTATATAATATAGTATAAATATTTAAATATATTATATATATATATATATATATTATATATTAGTTAATTATAAATTAAATATATAATATATATAATAATATATATATATATATATATTAATATAATATACTCACCTCCATATATATTATTATATACTACATATACTTATACTATCATTATAAATATATATTTATATATATCCATTACTTATATTGATATTAACATATAATAGCTTTATATTCATATTACATTATATAATATTTATACTATTATATATAGTATTATATATAATATCTAATTATATTAACTACTTATATATATACTACTTATATAGTATCCATTATATTACGTTATATACTATATATATATATTATATATATATTATATATATTTATATATTATATATATATATAAATATATTATATATATATAATACTACTATATATATATATATCTTACTATATATTATTTTCATTATTAAATACTTTATATATATATATATATATATATATATATATATATATATATATCTCCTATAATATACCATACCTATATATATATATATATATAATATATTATATATATATAATATATAATGTATTTGTATTTATATTATATATATATTATATATATATTATAAACTATATACTATATATATATATATACATATATATATATTTATATATATATATAATATATATATATAATTAAATATATATATACATATATATATATTTATACCCATATATACTATATATATATGAGTTATATATCATATATATATATATAATAGTATATATATTATATATATTATGATTATATATATTACTTATATAGCATAGTATGTAATGTATGTTATAATATATATATATTATATATTATATAATATATATTATAAGATATATATAATATATATATTCTATATTATATATATATTACATATTATATATTATATTATATATAATACTATAATATATACTTCTTTATATATAATAATATAATAATATATATTAGATATATATTATATAATTTAATATTATATAATA
>JABUQX010000077.1:50000-62500 GCA_015478945.1 Trachelipus rathkii
ATATATATATAATACATATAAATATATATATATATAGTATATATATATATATATATATATATATATTATATATATATATATTATATATATTATATTTATATTATATATATATATAATATTATATATATATTATATAATTTATATATATATTATATATATAATATATATATATAATATATATATATATATATATATATTATATAATATATTATATATATATTATATATAATATATATATAATATGGCTAAGAATTCATCCTCTAACTCGTTTAATGTATCAACTATAACTTATTTCATAATTTCCGTCTGAAGGGTGGAGGTGTGCCTATTTAAACATTATACCCTGTAAACACGGTCTCGTGAATTCGAATCTCCTACTCGGTGCCTGTGGCTCAAAATCTTTCTTCCTTCTAACTGAATAATTTTGTTTTCTGCTACCTGTTCTCCTACAGAACAGTTTTTCACTCTTTCTTTGAAATATTTACTAACCTCTACACGAGACTTATAATGTTCTCATCCAAATACTGAGGTCCTCTATTTAGGGGATTTCATTGTACACAACAATGAATGGTTGTGGTCCTCTCATACTGCTTTAGGTGGGAGAAGGCCGAATCATTCAGCATTCTCAACGATCTGGAGCAACTAATCAAAGAACCTACTCACATTCCGGACCGTCCCCAAACAATTCTTGAATCACACTTGACCTATTTTCCCCACAGTCCTTCTCTTCTATAATACACCACCTTCGCTCCTATTGGTAATCTGATCACAACCTTAATATCTCTAACTTTAATACTTTCCTGCTCCAAAGCTCATCCTGCCTACGTGCAATTTTTTTCTGCATTTGATCGGGCCTGATTGGGGGGCCTTGCGTCGCTTCTACGCTAACAATAATTGGAATGACTGCTTTGACTCTGATGACGCTTCGGCTTCTGCCACTAAGGTGGGATCTGTAATCGTTGACAGGATGACAGTTATTCCTTTTTCGACTAAGTCCTGTCTCTTCTCATAACCATGGGTTTTGAATCGTGCTGTTCTCTGGCCATTCAACGCTAGAGAAGTGCGTATCGGGGTTGGAAAAACTCTCGTTCTCTACTATCACTCTCGCTAATTTTCATTCAGCTAGAATCGTTGCAGGGATATCTTCGAAGAGCAAAGCGGGATTTCATCAAACGAAAGTGCGCTATCCTCTTTGGTTCCCTACTGAAAAATCTCTCTGGCCTCTTGCCAAAAACATCTCTAACAACTTCTGCAAATTGCCTTCTCCTCTCCTCAACTGGAAAAAGGCCAATCTCTTCGGCCTCTATTTTCCTCTAACTCAACCCTGGACGATTCTGGCATTCTCCTCCTCCCTTTCCTGTCAGGTGTCCTATGTCTTTGCTGTGATTACATTGATCGGGTGCATGGGCTCTGAAATCTATTAACGTTAGGAAGGCGGGGGGCCGGAATGGATTCCTCGCCGAGTTTTGGAGGGAGTGTGCTTCAAGTCTGTCCCTCCCTCCGTTCAGCTATTTCCTCTATGTGTCTCAATTAGCTAGTACTTTCCTCAGTGTTGGAACAGCACATGTCAATCTATTTCGAAATAAAGGAAGCCGTTCTGATCCTGCTAACTATCGTCCTATAGCTCTCCTGTATTCTATATAAGATCTTTGAAACCCTTCTTACTGTTATTAAACCATCCTGAATTTTCATTCCTCTTCTTTTCCGATCTCCAGTAGGCTTTCGGCGTTTTCGAGGTTACTTGGTGATTACTTTCCTATTTAACCGATTTATGGTTTTCGCCTTAGAACTACGGGGAAGACTTGCTGGTGGAGCGGCCATACTCAAAGAGAGGGACCCTTGGGTATGGCACGCGTCTCTGCTCTCTAAGCTCTCTCCATTTGGGGTTCTCGCTTCTCTTTGCGTAACTTATGTCTAGCTGTCTTGACAAGTCGCTCAGTATCGGCTGTGGTTGATGGGGAGCCGAAATTCTTCTTCTTTTTCTGTTCAATAGTGGGTGGTGTTCCTGCGGGGTTTTTTCTGTCTTATTCCCTACTGTTATTCTTTTATCTTTCATTAATAGATCTTCTCACTGCACAATCTAAATTGTTCTACTCAACGTCATATGCCCGAGACTCGATCCATGTCTTCTTCAACTTTCATTTTCATTTGCTGCCTTTTTTTTTATCTTTCGTAGAATGCAGTTTCGTCTTAGAATCTTGTCCGATTCTATTCACGTGGTAGTCTGGAAGAATTCCCGATTGGGTCGGTCTCAGTTACTTCGTGAAATTCAATATTTTTTAAAAACTTCAACTTATAGGTATTGAATCTCCCTCTCTAAAGACCTTCTTATTTTTTCCTATCCTCTTTTTCGGCGTTCTCTCGTCCTCTCCTGTTGAGCTGAATTTAATTACATCTTGGCCTTAACATAACATAAAAATGTCTTGGAAGCTCACATCACAACGGTTGCTAGGGCGGCTCAAAGAAACTGGGAATGTTCTGTTTAGTGACTGCGAGATTTTTTTTTCCTCTTCTCAGTTTAACTCAGTCTGTACAAGGGTCTATTCCGCCCTTGTATGGAGTACTGTTCTCATAAATCTGCGGGGGCTCTGGTTTCACCTGTTTTGACAGGGTGAGTCAATAAGCAAAAGGCTTATAGAACTGTTCTGTCTTTCCAATTCACTTGACCCTTTATTCTGTCTTTGCGGCGCGATGTTGGTACTTTTATCTCTTTTCTATAGGTACCGCAGCGGCAGGTGTCGAGGTAACTTACCACTCGCGTACCACCGACCTTTAAGACGCCCTCGTAGCAGCACATGGGGTGCTGTGTCTGCGCACGAGTTTTTTGTAGATATTTCTAGGCTTTTTCGCTGCGGTGCTTCCTTCTTTCCTGCCAACTCTGTTGCTGTGGAATTTCTTCATCTCTGTTGTTCTGCTGAATTCTAATTCCCTCACCTTAAAGCTGCAGGAGTGCTCATCTGCTAATTTGCGCTAGCTGATGAAATTTTGGCGTGCAACACCCCCTCCCTGAATAGGGCTCTGCCCGTGAGTGTGGTGACAACTGTATATATATATATTATATATATATATATATATATATATAATATATATATAATAAATAATATATATATATATATATATATATATATATATATATATATATTATATATATATAATATATATATATATATTATATATATATATTATATATAAATATATATATATATATATAGTGTGGTGACATGTATATATATATAATATATATATTATATATATTTATTATAGATGTTTTAATGTATCTAGATATAGCAAAAGCTTTAAAGAAAACTAACATCTAACTATGAAACGTATTGTATAATAGCTCACAATTAGAACAGAAAAAAATAACAGATAAAATTAACCAAAAAAAAAAAACTATGAAAAAAAGATTTGACTGACAAATATAACTTTTTTGTTGCTCTCCTGTATTTATCCATATAATATATGTGTTTACCTGTAGATTGTCTTGTCTCTTCTCAGCAGAAAAAAAGAAACTTTTTTGTTTCTTTTCTTTGTCGTCAGAGAAGAAACAAGAAAAAAATGTATTTTATTAAGAATGTCATTTTGATTTTGTTTACATTCTTTAATTTTTTTTGTTTAGATTATTTTTTTCTTTAATAGACCTTTTTATTGTTTGTAATAATATTGATAATATATATATATATATATATATATATATATATATATATATATATTTTTTTTTCATAATGTATATATATATATTATATATATATATATATAATATATTATTCATTTTATATATTATATTTAAGTATATATATATATATATATATATATAATTAAATAGTTTTTATATTTATATCTATATATATATTATATACTATATATATATATATATATATATATATTATATTAATAATATATATATATATATATACTATTACAATATTGTATATATATAATTAATATATTATATATATATATATATATATATATTATAATATATAGTATATTATATTTTATATATATATTATAATATATATATATATATATATATATATATATATGATTATTCAACATGTTTTGTTGCTACCATCATTCTGGTGTTAATAATTCAGGAGTCATTAAAGACTGTCAGGGTTATAAAATATTGATGTACTCTGGCAAGTCGTATGTAGCAGGGTGGTTATCTACCTATCACTACATTCTCGTCCATTCTTATGTTCTTTACCTAAGTACCTATTTGCTGCAAGGTAAAATCAGCGCTTCCATCACTAGGGTTTTAAACTAGATGATTGAAGTATTAGTCTTATTTTAGAATTCCCATTGCACATTGTCTGTGATCCGATATTAGATTTATTAAATTAAAATGACTACCTCATCCTCTGTTCTTGCTGCTGCCTTGGATAAAATTTTCACAGATGACCTTTTTAATAATGCATTATTATTTTTTATTTATTTAAGTTTAACGTTTCTTCTTTAAACACTCCTAAAATTTGAATTTATGATTCAAATACACCTTATTAAACTTCCTACTACTACTACTACTACTACTACTACTCCTACATTTTAAAAGATTTCATGAGATTAAACGAGTCTCTTTCTGATCATCACTATTATGTTAATAGCGCATAAAATAATGCATACCATTTAAGAGTTAATTCGATTTTAAGCTCATGCTGTTTGTATGCTACAAGCATAAAATAGAAGTACGTTTAAACGGTATGTGTTAATTTATCTGTTAATAACTTATTGGAAATTACCGATAAAACGAACGCGTTAAAACGCACAGCAGATTACAATTCAAGTTATTTTAAGTGTTACAATATCCAAAGTAAAATATATACAATTATCCATTCGCTGTCCCAGAATCTCACTTACTTTTCTGCATATCTGCTAAACAAACTTATGGAGGTATCTGGAGAGGAAAAAGTGTTTAATTCTTTGAGTATTTGTCTAAGCTGAGTGTAGTTTTTTCTCTCGTTTCCCTCTGCTTGTACAAAATCCAAAAATTTCCGTCTTGTCTCCCTCTGCTCCACCCAAAAATCCCAATATTTTCCTCTCGTTTACCTCTACTCCAACAATATCCCACTTTTTCATATACAATATTTCCCTCTTGACCATCATCTCATCATCTTAACATCTCATATCATTTTGCAAGAATATTTTTTACCCTTAAATCATGGAACATTTGTGAAGCGAAAGAAGAGGCAAACACAGCAAAAGGAAAACTTAAGGATAAGTAAATTAAGCAGTTGAATAAGCAGGAGAGCGTATAAAGCAACATACACGGACATGTAAAAGAGAAAGAACTGACGTAAAAAAAATAAATTTACGTAGATGTAAAAAGTATTCATGAAAAAAGGAAAACATTCATACGGACATAATTATTTAAAAAAATAAAGAACAACTGAAAATGAACTGTTAAATAGAAGTGTAAGAAAATGACAGCTAAAGCAAATAAAATGACATGAAGACAAAGGTGTGACAGTTAAGCGATAGGTCAAGTAACTAAATTGTTACAATATATATATATATATATATATATATATATTTTATATATATAGTATTATATACATATATATATTATAATATAATATATATATATATTATATATATTGATATAATATAATATATATATATATATATATATATATTATATATATATATATATACTATATTATTAATAATATAATATATATAATATATATATATATTATATATATATATTATATATATATACTGTTATATATATATATATAATATTATAATATATATTATATATAATATATATATATATATATATATATATTATATATATATATGTGTGTGTGTGTGTGGGTAGGTGTGTGTGTGGGTAGGTGTGTGTGTGTGTTTGTGTGTGTATGTATATGTGTGCGTGTGTAGATCTACGTGAGCAGAAGGAAACTCGAAAGTAATGCACTAAATAAAAATAAAAGCATGAAAAAAAAGATTAGCTGATATGCAAATAAACAATCCATAATCCTTTTTTTTTTAATTTCTAAAATTCGGAGATAAAAAGTCAAATAATTTTAAATATTTAATAAAAATGAACATTATAGAAAACGACAAGTAACTTCATACTGACGCTAACAATTTCACAGTTAAGTTGGCCTCATTCAAATTAAATTAAAAATACTTCTACAACCTGCGCCCTCTCGTGGCTTCATTTAAAATTCGGACCTCTGTGAGTAAAGAGGGAAAGAGAGGAGTGAGGAAGGAGGGAAAGAGAGAGAAAAAACAAAGTTAAAAAGAAAGTGTATGTTTCAAATAGATACTAAAATTACTCTATATTCTGAGGAAGAGAGAGAAAATTAAATATAGAAGAAAGAATGAAATTAAAAGAACACTTAAAGAACGGGGAACAAGTTTGACAACAGCAAGGCACTTAATAATAATGATTAACCACTAAACTGGAACTAGATGAAAGAAAAAGTTAGACATTTAAATGGTTATAAGGTGGTTGAGTTTACAATGGCAATGTAAAGAATTTTATTAATAAGCACTAAACTGGAATAGAAGAATGCGAAAGTTAGACACTGAAACGTGGTTGAGGAGGTGAGACGGGATAATCACTGACCACTAGTATGGGAATAGCGAATAAAATTAACGAGTGGAACAGAAAATCCCTATCAAAATATTTTCCATAAGAAATAAAATTTGAAGGCCGAACATTAAATTTCAAATATTTTTATATACTTGGAATTTAGAGACGTGCTTCAAATTCTGAATTTCGAGATTATTTTCTAACTTTCTTTTCAAATTAAAGAAATAAGAAGTTGTTTCATTTCAAGTTTAAAATTAGATCTAAAACAGTTTGAAAAAATTATAAGCAAGTACTTAAAATATATTTAAGTACATTGTATGTTCACTTTATATTTAAGGACAATTTAAATACCGTTATTTTTAGGTACAATTTACCTATATTTTGTAATCAAGTTCAATTGGTATTTAAATTTAATTTAAATATGTTTTATATTTTGGTACGATTTACAATCACTCTTTTTATGTTTACTACATTCTAAAAACATTTATGAGCTTAAACGCGTTTAATTTGCTGCTTTTTATCAGTGCGTTAATAAAGAATAAATTAACTCGAACCCTTTATGCGTTAATTTTATTTTAGGCTCCTGCTGTTCTATCATTATTCTCATTTTAAATTTGGAATGTGCGTTTTGAATGCTATATGCTTAAACGAGAAGTACGTTTAAATGGTATGTGTTAATTTATCTGTTAATAACTCATTGTAAAAGACCGACAGAAGACACTCGTTAAAATTCACAACAAATTAAAATTCAAGAAGATATTTTATATTACAAAATCCAATGTAAACTGTATACAGTTATCCATTCGCTGTTTTGCAACCTCTCTTACTCTTCTGCACATCTGTTTAGCAAACTTACAGAAGTATCTACAGACAATAAGAATTTAATTCCTTAACTATTTGTCAAAGATGAGTTTATTTTTTCTCTCGTTTCCCTAAGCTTCCTAAAAATCCAAAAATTTCCCTCTCATCTCCCTCTGCTCCCCCCAAAAATTCCAACATTTTGATCTCGTTTCCCTCTACTCCCACAATATCCGACTCTTTCTATACAATTTCTCCCTCCTGATCATCTCATCATCTTAACTTCCCATATCTTTTTGTAGGAATATTTTTTACTCTTAAATCATCGAACATTTGTGAGGCGAAAGAAGAGGCAACATAACACGAGGAGAACTAAAGGATAAGTAAATTAAGCAGTTGAATAAACAAGAGAGCGTATAAAGCAACATACACGGACAAGTAAAAGAGAAAGAACTGACGTAAAAAAAATAAATTTACGTAGATGTAAAAAGTATTCATAAAAAAAGAAAAACATTCATACGGACATAATTATTTAAAATAAAGAACAACTGAAAATGAACTGTCAAATAGAAGTGTAAGAAAATGACTGTAGATGTAAAAAGTATTCATAAAAAAAGGAAAACATTCATATGGACATAATTATTTAAAATAAAGAACAACTGAAAATGAACTGTCAAATAGAATTGTAAGAAAATGACAGCTAAAACAAATAAAATGACATGAAGACAAAGGTGTGACAGTTAAGCGATAGGTCAAGTAACTAAATTGTTACAATATATATATATATATATATATATATATATATATATATATATATATATATATATATATATATATATATATATATATATATATATATATATGTGTGTGTGTGTGTGTGTGTTGGTAGGTGTGTGTGTGTTTGTGTGTATGTAGATGTGTGCGTGTGTAGATCTGCGTGAGCAGAAGGAAACTTGAAAGTAATGCACTAAATAAAAATAAAAGCATGAAAAAAAAAGAAAAGCTGGTATGCAAATAAACAATCCATAATCCTTTTTTTTTTAATTTCTAAAATTCGGAGATAAAAAGTCAAATAATTTTAAATATTTAATAAAAATGAACATTATATAAAACGACAAGTAACTTCATACTGACGCCAACAATTTCACAGTTAAGTTGGCTTCATTCAAATTAAATTAAAAATACTTCTACAACCTGCTCCCTCTCCTGGCCTCATTTAAAATTCGGACCTCTGTGAGGAAATTAGGGAAAGAGAGGAGTGAGGAAGGAGGGAAAGAGAGAAAAAAAAACAAAGTTAAAAAGAAAGTGTATGTTTCAAATAGATATTAAAATTACGGTATATTCTGAGGAAGAGAGAGAAAGTTAAATATAAAGAAAAGAATGAAAATAAAAGAAGAAGACTTAAAGAAAGGGGAATAAGTTGACAGCAGCAAGACACTTAATAATAATGATTGACCGCTAAACTGGAACTAGATGAAAGAAAAAGTTAGACACTAAAATGGTAATAAGGATGTTGAGTTTACAATAGCAATGTAAAGAATATTATTAATAAGCACTAAACTGGAATAGAAGAATGCGGAAGATAGACACTGAAAGGTGGTTGAGGAGGTGGGACGGGATAATCACTGACCACTAGTATGGGAATAGCAAACAAAATTAACGAGTGGAACAGACAATCCCTATCAAAATATTTTCCCTAAGAAAGAAAATTTTAAGACCGAACATTAAATTTCAAACATTTTTATATACTCGGAATTTAGAGACGTGTTTCAAATTCTTAATTTCGAGATTATTTTTTAACTTTCTTTTCAAATTCAGAAAATAAAATGTTTTTTGTTTTAAGTTTTAAAATTAGATCTAAAACAGTTTTAAAAAGTTATAATCAAGTTACTTAAAATATATTTAAGTAGATTTCACGTTCATTTCAAATTAAAGAAATAAAATGTTGTTTCATTTTAGGTTTTAAAATTAGATCTAAAACAGTTTTAAAAAGTTATAATCAAGTTACTTAAAATATATTTAAGTAGATTTCACGTTCATTTTATATGTAAGGACAATTTAAATAGCGTTACTTTTAAGTACAAATATATATATATTGTGCTAGTACAGTTGGTATTTAAATATAATTTAAATACATTTTATATTTTAGTTCAATTTACAATAACTTTTTTATTCTTGCTACTTTCTAAAAGTTTTTATGAGTTTAAACGCGTTTATTTTGCTGGTCTTCACCAGTACGTTAATAAAGCATAAATTAACTCATGCCATTTAAGCGTTAATTCTTTTTTAAGCTCATTGTTCTATCATTATAATCACTTTAAACTTGGAAGGTGGTGCTGCATGATATACGCTTAAAATAAAAGTACGTTTAAATGGTATGTGTTAATTTATCTGTTGATAACACATCAGAGATGACCAACGAAACTAAAGCGTTAAAACGCATAACAAATTTAGAATGTAATTCAAACAATTTAAGAAGTCATTTTGAGTATTAGAAAATCCAATGTAAAATGTATACAATTATCCTTGAGAGAGAGAGAGAGAGAGAGAGAGAGAGAGAGAGAGAGAGAGAGAGAGAGAGAGAGAGAGAGAGAGAGAGAGAGAGAGAGAGAGTTTTTACTTTCCGAAGTATATGACTAGGCTGAGAGTATTTTTCCTATTGTTTCTTCTCTTTCCACTAGATCCCAGTATTTTCTTCTCCTTTCCCCTCTACTCAAAAACAATCCTAATATTTCCTTCTCGTTTCTCTCTGTTTCCATAAAATCCCAATATTTTCCTCTCGTTTCCCTCTACCCCCACAAAATCCCACTTCTTCTTTTAAAGTATCTCTCTCCTGACTATCTCATCATCGTACCTTCTCATATCTTTTGGGAAGAATATTTTTTACCCATGAATCATTTAATATTTGTGCAGCAAAGGATGAGGTCAAACACGGTAAGTAGAGAACGTAACGGTAAGTAGATTGACCAGTTAAATAAACAAGAGGACGTATAAAGTGACATACACAGACATGTTAAATTGTTGACGGAGATTGTTGACCTTTACGGTGGTGGGGGAGATCTCTGCGAGGCTTGAGTGCTGGAATGGCTTCTCTGTGACCAAAATGATTGGAGAGAGGAAGGCAACAGTGGTAGTTTTGTCTCGCAGTACGAACAGACATCAACTGAGAAAACTCATGAAAGGAAAAAATATTAAAAAAACATGCCAGGAAATCGAAAGTCCTGGATCCGGCCCTTCCTCATTTTGAGAGAGAGGTGAGGGGGGACGGAGCTCGGATGACGCATCACCCTATCTCTCAAAAACAGAAATCAAACCAAAAAAGCTTTGAGAGCTACTAAGACCCAAGCTCAACTTCCACCAGATGAGTCGTCAGATGAGTCTTCGACAAGTCCCGACTCATCGGAACACCAATCAAACAGAAAAAGTATGACCCTTACAATCGTAGAGGTGCGTTAAGAATGTTATATACAGTGGAAGAAAAGTTAGAAATATTTTGGTGTGTCACATACAGCAGACACACTACTTTCCCAAAAAAGACACAAGTAAAAGAGCAAGAGCTATGTTAAGACAAAGAAATATCATAGACAAAGAAAAACTGTAAAAAATACCAGATGCGAGGTTCTTAAGTATAGCCACCAATGTAAGAAACGGTAAAACTGTTATAACAAAAGAGCAAAGAGCGCAAGTTGAGGAAGAAGTGGAAGAGTACATTAGACTAATAAACCTGACAGATGATCATGTGAACCCATCTGATGAAAAATAGATCTGGACCTCGGAAATAAATAAATATCTAATGGAGTGTTACTATATAGGAGAGCTTATCCCAGAAAAGAAAGAAAAAACGGAATTCTGGAAATATATATTTGAAGAGAAAGTAATTAGTGCCAACGATTATATGGAATATATATTCAAACAAAAATATATTTCAGATAGACAGAAAAAAAATGGTTAACCAAAAACAGGCCATCCCAAACTATAATAAAGAGAAAAACGAGGAAGGAAAAAAGAAGAAGAAAGCCACACTCCCAACAAGTAAAGATCTAAAAAATAAAATAGAACAAGCAAGAGAAATAATGGAAAAACATCTCCAATTAACACCAGAAACTATTCAGAAAATACAAGAGAATAGGGGAGCATTGTATCAATGAAATAGGAAAATAAGTGAAAGGAAAAAAACAAAGACAAACAAAAACCAGGAAGGTGAAAAAGAGAGTAACGAAACAGAGGAAATATATGGTACGCATAACAACCTGCCCTTGAGAGACATTAAAGACAATAAAGAGGAGACAGAAATAGTGGATGTAGTTGAATTATGGATAGCCGAAAAACCAGATAATGTATTCATGGAATCAGAAAATGAGAATGAAGCAAGCGAAAGTGATGAAGGAACAGAGGAACCTATGAATATTGAACAAAATAACAATGAGGAAAATATACGAAATAAGGGAGAGAAAGAAGAGACCCAATATACAAGGGAACAACTTGATGGTATGCTACAGAAAATAGCTCATTACAGAGAAATAGATCTGATAGAAGGAATTGATAAAAGACTCCGAATAAATAAAATAAATGATTACTTTATGATGAACAAACAGATTGGAATAGTCAACAGAGTCCTACCAAGAATATTACCGATTGATTGTGATATTACAAACTCAACAGATTATATTACGCAGTAGGTCGAGCCATAGCAGATAACATGGGAGTTGGAGTGATGAAGGAGAGAAGAGGAACCGGAAAAAAGAGAATCAAACCTTGGAAATTTAGACTGGAGAAAGAAATACTAAAATTAAGAAAGGAGATTTCCATTTTAACGTCATTTCAGGGAGGTCAGTTGAGATCGGAAGCAGTAAGAAGACGAGTACAAAATATAATCAGAAGAGAAAGAGTCAGACAAGGCAATAAATTAGTCCATGCAATTACTAGAAGAAAATTGGTCTTGCAGCAAAAAATAAAAGATTAAGAAGATATGAACGAAACGAAAAACAAAAAGAACAAAATCGAATGTTTAAACAAGATCCTGGAAGGTTGTACAGAAAACTGAGAAACGATGAAATTAAAGTCACCGAACCTCCAAGAAAAGAGGAGATTGAAAGAGTTTGGAAAAACATCTACGAACACGAAAGACATCATAAAAAATGAATTGTTAAATGAT
>JABUQX010000077.1:70000-72500 GCA_015478945.1 Trachelipus rathkii
GAGGCAATAAAGTCTATTTTCACTTGACGTGTTAACAAGACAATAAATATCGCCTCCTCAAATTGCCTTGACTTACGCCACACTCTTCTTCCTCTCGATTACTCTAATTTAAATTCTTACACACACACACACATATATATATATATATATATATATATATATAATATATATATAATATATATATATATAATATATATTATATATATATATATATATATATATATATAGAGAGAGAGAGAGAGGAGAGAGAGAGAAGAGAGAGAGAGAGAGAGAGAGAGAGAGAGAGAGAGAGAGAGAGAGAGAGAGAGAGAGAGAGAGAGAGAGAGAGAGAGAGAGAGAGAGAGAGAGAGAGAGAGAGAGAGAGAGAGAAAGAATTCATAGAACATACACTGTAAATATATAAGTTTCTCTTTATCTAAGCATGGCAAAAGCTTTAACGATAATTAATTATAGTCTTCTAGCAACAAAAAGTACTCTTTAATTACTCACATTTAGAACACTATAAAAAAAATAGAAAGAAAAGAAAACGGGAATTAATAAGGCAAAATCTGAGATTTTGCTAACAACTATCGTTTTTTTTTTCTCTTCTTTATTTATCCATATAATTTCAGTGTTTACCTGTAGATTGTCTTGTTTCTTTTTATCAGAAAAAAAAGAATTTTTTTTTGTTCATTTTTCTTTGTCGTCCGAGAAGAAACATGAAAAAAATGTATTTTATTAAGAATGGAATCTTGATATTGTTTTTATTTTTTGATTTTTCTTGTGTAGTTTATTTTTTATTTCATCTAAAAATGCGTTGTCATTGTGTATTATAATGTTGATAACATTATTGTATATGATGATGATTGCTGCTACTATTCTGATATCGATCATGGAAGAGCCACTAAAGATTACAAAAGCACATTGTATTAAGATTTGGCCTAGATAGCAGGGTGGCTAGCTACTTACCACTGTATTCTCGTCCTTTCCTAGGGTCTTCACCCAGGTAAATATTTGCAGCTAGATATACAGGCACCTCCCTCACTGGGGTTCATAAATGGATGATTAAAGTAATGGTCTAGATTTATAGCTTCAAGTGCTCTTTGACCCTCCCCCCCTTCTCTTGGATTAATTTAACGCAGACAAACTCCTATGTAATAGTACTTGAAAAAAAGAATTTATTTTTATATTTAGAACAAAATTTCTTTTTTTAAACACGAATATATTGGGTTTACTTCGATATTTTTTCTTTCATTCATTCTATAAAAATTTTGCTTAATACTGGCGAAAAATTTTCTACAGACGAATAGTTTTTTTAATTGATTATTAATTTCATTATCTTTAAGAAATTAAAATTCACAACGAATTTATACATGATCACGTTTCAAAGGTAGGCAGTAGGCAGTTGACTGTAGCAATATGGTAGTAGTACGGCAGCAGGCATTAACAGGATTATTGATATTTGTCTTTTTTACCATAAAATTTTTAATAATTTCAAAATTTCGCTTTTTGCATTATTATCATAAGTAAAATATGAGAAACATATTAATGAGCAATTTTTATTTATTTGATCGCCCTCTTTTTTTCCAAGAATCTGTTCATTTACTAACTTCAATAAATAATTACTTTAACCATCGTACTACAAAAGTGACTAACAAACTAGTACACAATTTTTTTTTATTTAATCTACACAAACAGAAGGTCGCCATCTTTCCTTTCAAAAATTAATGTAATTATTAATTGGCAACTTTCTTCTCGGTTAAGGAAAACAAATTGTGACAAAATTTTCAAATAGCAATTAGCCAGTTAAAAATGATGATATAAAATCATTACTCTCTTTCTCCATTAATAATTATTATTCGTAATATTGAAATGAAAGTCCTTGATGAATGTTTGAATATTTTTTACGATAAAGGATAGAAAAAGAAAATCTAATATGCAAATGAACAATTTATAATTATTTTTTTTTTAAATAATGTATGAAATTCAGAGATTAAAAAGTCTAATAATTTTAAACACTTTAAAAAAAAAGAACATTATGTAAAATGCTAAGTAACTTCATACTGACGCTAACAATTTCACAGTTAAGTTGGCTTCATTCAAATTAAATTAAAAATACTTCTACAACCTGCGTCCTCTCGCGGCCTCATTTAAAATTCGGACCTCTGTGAGGAAAGATGGAAAGATGGAAAGAGAGGAGTGAGGAAGGAGGGAAAGAAAGTGAGGAAAAGAAGGTTTAAAAAGAAAATGGGATCTTGGAAACAGATATTAAACTTAAGGAATACATACTATGCAAAAGAAGGAAAATAAAATATAGAGAAAGAAATGAACATGAAAGATAGACTCTTTAAAAAAATGGGGAAAGGTTGGCAATATCAAAAGAAGGGATAATAATTATTAATCAATAAACTGAAAATATAAGAAAGAAAAAGTAAGATACAAACTGAAGGCAGGGTTTCCAGTAGTAATAGAAGCGATAATAATAAACTAATAATAGGAGAAGAGAAAGTTATAGACACTA
>JABUQX010000077.1:80000-92033 GCA_015478945.1 Trachelipus rathkii
AAAGGATGAAGGCAAACAAGGTAAGTAAAGAACGTAAGGATAAGTAGATTAAATATAGGACGTATAAAGTGACATACACAGACATGTTAAATAGAAAGAATTTACATGAAAAAATAAATTGACATATTTAAGAAAATACTGATAAAAAGAGTAAATTAGTCATACTGATATAATTATTTAAAAAAAAAATGAAAACAAACTATCAAATTGAAATGTAATAAAATGAAAGTTGCAATATATAAAGTAGCATGAAGACATTATGTGATGTAACATTATGTGATGAGTCAAGTGACTAAATTTACAATATATACAGTATATATATTGTAAATTTAGTCACTTGACTATAAATATATATATATATAATATATATATATATATAATATATATATAAATAGGTATATAGTATATTATATATTATATATATAATAATATAAGTATTATATTATATATAAACGACTAGTACTAGACTGAGGCAATATATGATTATGGTCATATACGGATAAGGTTCAACATCGTATAGACAAGAAATTTATATATATATACTATATAATATATATTATATAATAAATATAGGTTGTAGTAGTTCAATGACTAATAAGTGTCAACATTATGATAGGAAGTAGATAGAGGTAACGATATTTATGATGTTATAAGAAATACGTAATCAGTAACGTAGCTATGATTAGTAATAGCAAGTACTAGGCATATATGCATGAAACGATAGCAGATTATATCGATACGCCTCAATAGCTTACGATACGTTCATGTGGAGATAGCTATTAATTATATTTACGATATGTATATATATATATGATAAATAATTATAGCGGTATTTCTTAGCCAGATGGGTTACCGGAAGCGTCGCGAAGAGATGAGATGGGACGTATGATCAGTGGTGGGGTAGAGTAGTGTATTAAGCTTAGAGGACGAGTGATGATAGTACAGATGGTACGATCGTTCGCATGAATAGAGCGTTCTAGTATATGCAGGGGCGTACGGATCAGTGGATCGTATAATTTATATGACTATACTGATAGCCATACAGATCGGCTTACAGGTGGCGTGTATGTATAGATGTAGAGCTAATTATGATGATAGTGTCGCTTATACGGTTACGTAAGTTCTCCTACTAGAATGATAATATTGATATTTAGCAGCTTTTTAGATTCAAATTGTAGCAGTCTATAACAGTAGCTATAGGACGACCGGTATAGTTTTTAAGTAATGATAGTTATGATACTACTCATTATATAATATATGATCTCAATATTGATAAGTGATAATATGGAAGTATGAATCGATTTGATATATATAGTAATATAACTAGCGACTATGTCAGTTAGCCTAAGTAGATGATACTAGTTTATTAGATATATATAATATATAGCTGAAATACTACTGGAGGGCGACGAAGGTATGTAGTATACGTAGCTCTAGTATAGTAATATAGAAATATCATAATGATAGCAGGGGGATTCCTTCGCTAGTGTATCCAGATAATATAAGTAGTATATATATATAATTATAATATATATATATATTATACGTATATAATAATGATATAATAGCGTAATACGATTATATAGTAAGTAGCATGTATACGTATACTAGTATATAGTATATATCTATTATATTATAGGATATATATATGAATATAAGTATATGAAATATATCTATATACTGGTATTTATAATATAATAATAATATAAGGTCGTTGAATCAGTCAGCTGATATATTAATTAATAGTGATTGGTACGGATCGTGTTAAGACATGGATCTTATTCGGAAACCGGGCATGGCGCACATCTATAGTATAAATAATTAGTAGCATATAGTATAGGTAAATAATATATATATATATAATATATATTATATATATATTATATATATTTAAGTTATATATATATTTATATATATAATAAATATTATATATCATATATTATTATTTAGTTATATATACTTGTGAGGGTATGCCGAGAGTAGTATTATACATAGATATGATGATATAATATGCTGATGTAAATCTGAACGCCGACTCAAGAGAGTGTACATTAATGAATAAATAATCTTCAAGGTAGAATACTGTATAATATATATAGGTCTATATATATATATATATAATATATATACTATATTGTATATATATATATATATATATATATATATATATATTATATATCGTATAGTATATAATACTATTATATATATACAGACATACGAATATATGTTAAGATTATGATATATTTAGTAATTTGTATCAGAGATATAGTTACTAGTTAGCTGTACAGCTGATGTTCGTTCGTAGTAATTACACGGGGTTAATACTATATTGCAGTCTAAGCAGTTGAAGGTAAAGCTCTTTACCTATAATAGTAATAGTAGTTGATAAAGTTAATAATAATAACTGAATATATATATATACTACTAGTAGTCTTTCTATTATATTATATATATAGTACTTATATATATAGGGGTATAATAAATAGGTGTAGTAGACGAATTAATATAGCTAGTAGTAGTACCATAGAGATCTAAGGCTAGATAGCTATGATAAGTGAGTATCAGAATGAAGCCTAAGTTTAGTAGAGGAATATCGTTATACGTCATAATCCTCAAAAAGATGATAATTCTTATAAAAAGTAGTATGATTATATATAATATATATAATTATGGAAAAAAGGAAATATGCTAGTATGCATATAAACAAATTGTCATGGCGAATACTAAGTTTAGTGCTTTTAAGATTGTGTACTGAAGAATCTCAGATAGGAATGTAAAAGTCTAATAATTTTAAACATCTTTAAAAGAAAAAGGAGACAATTAATGTTTAGGACGCTAAGTAGTGAACTTCATGCGTGGAGGATACGTCTCTAACAATTTCGACAGCTTAAGGTTGGCTCGATTTTCCAAGTAAAGTTAATTGAAAAATCACGTTCTACACGAACCTGCGCCGATAGTTCGCAGCCACTATTTAAATTCCGGGTCTGCTACTGTGTGCAAGGGAAGGATGGCAAAGTAAGGGAGTCGGAAATGGGAGAGGCGAAAGTGGAGGAAGAAAAGGAGGTTAAGAAAAAGGAGAGGTGTTAGAAAGACGAAATACGTGGGATGATTGGGATACACATTTTGACTTTCACGGATATGATAGTCAAGTGAATCGAAAATCTCAATAGATGTTAATATAGAGCAGTATATGGTAATTAGACATGAAGTCGATGGGGCACTCTTTTTCAGAAATGGGAGTACAAGCGGTTTTGCAAATAGCAAAGGAAGATAAGGATAATTATCTAATCATTACACTGAAAATGATAAGAACAGCACAAAGTAAGATACTACTGAATAGGGTTTCCAGTGCAGTAATGAGAGAAACGATAATATAAGCTAATATATGAGGAAGAGAAAAATACACCCCGCTAAATAAATAATAAAAAAGGTCCATATATGAAAGTGGAGATAAAAATAATTTCTCTAAACTCAAAATGAAGAGAAAAGAAAGTTAGAAACAGTAAAGAAAAGGTACATTTCACAGAAAGAAATTGTTCGTTCACAAAGTACTAGAGAGAAATTACAGATAATACAATCAAACGCACTAAAAAATAAAGTAACTGAAGACCGAGAAATGGGAGTCGAGGAAAAGATGGGAATAGAGAAAAAATGTAGGGAGGGGCGGAGTCGAAGAAAAATGGGAGTAGGGAAAGAGGATGGATAATAATCTACATATGATTTAATGAAAGGGCTGAGTACAAAGTAAAGTTAAAAAATAAAATAAGAATTAATTGAATCAAATCCATAGTCTCGCTGGGTGGAGGAAATTTACCTGGCCAAGAAAGGAATTGTGGAAATAGAAGAGTACGATTTACAGCGTAATATATAGCTCTGTAATATTTTGTAATATGTTTCTTATCATGTTGGTACCAAGGATGGATTATAGAGAAGCGTGTTTGACAAATTGTTTTATATTTTAAAATTATTTTTGCATTACGATTACTCTTCGGTATTTAGCGAACGAATAGAAGAATTTTGCTTCATTTAATGTGAATAAGGACATAGTTTGATTACCATTGTTGACGATCCAAGGAGTTTCATGAATGACGAGAAGCCTGGAATAAAAGACCATCTGTAGATACTTAACATATAGTTATTAGAAAGGAATTCTGCAATATTATAGATGATGTTGCTGCAGGTTATTACGGAATGCGCACTTAGATACAGAATATAAGACATTTTACATTGTGATGCTGATACAGGAGTAATGTTACATTACATATATTGTCTCTTCAAGTAGCAATTTACATCATAGATAGAATTTACCAAAATTGATAAGCCAAGAATACATAGAGGAAGACTAGCAATGTTAGAATATATTGAATTATACTGTTTAAGTACGAGAAATTAGCATACGTTATTTATTCTAAACACTGATGGTAGTCCGCAGAACACAGTTTAAGTACAGGCCTTAATACATAATTACAAGTTTACTTGGAATTGTTGTTTTGTTACTAACGTCGACATGAACTCAGCCATTATGGTCACATACGGAGAACGACCATCGAGATCGTTTTTCACCCATGTAGCAAGGCTTAGCAATAGTAGATGAGAAGCGATCCTGGGAAGGCTTGATGCAGAATGAAGCCGCTACGCATATCGATGGATAGTTGTGGGATACGAGATTACGTCTAGATCGATGCGAGAGACAAAAGAGAAACCGAGATCTTTGCGTTGACTAGTCCATTCTTTCATTCTTCGATATCACTCACCGCTTCGCAACTCAGAACGTAGGGCCAACAGGGTACCGGGCATGTGAATAGAATAATAGCCGATGAAACCGGGGGGTTATTTTATAAGTATGAAAGATGGCAATAATTTAACACCTTGACAATCAAATTTGTAATTGTAGATACCGCTTAATTGTATTTTTACATGCCTAGGATCGATCCTGAACCCTTGCAGTGACAGCCGTGGCATGTGTTTTGACCATAGCTAATCGACGGAGATCAAAAAGAGACTACCGAGATCTTCTCTGTCAGAAGAAGCATTAATAGGGTTACTGCCCCGTGCGCACTCGAACGTAGGCCAAGAACGGTACCAGCGCATGGTGAAGGGTAATAATACCATAAACGGGGGGTTCTCTATGTTAGATGAATGCAAATAGTTAGATTTTAGACCTTTGCAATAAAAATTTGTATTGTAAACGATCGTATCTAGCGCAATGGTTGAAGATATACATTAGGGGGGTATTTAGCAATTACAAATTTGATTGCTAGGATTAAAAATTGAGACCTATGCATTTCATTATAGCAATAAATGAACCCGGTATTATGGTATTATCATTCACGCATGCGCGGATACCTCTGTTTTGTGGGCCCTCACGATTCGAGTGCAGAGGGGAGAGCGTAAGTAATGCTCTTCCTTGGACGCGTAGGGCGTATGTCTCGGTTATCTTTGTGCTCGTCGAGCGTAAGTGGGTACGACAGACATGCACGCTTCATTGCAGGTGTCCAGGATGTATCTAGGCATGGTGAAAAATACATTAGGAGCGCGGTATTTAAAAGATGAAGTCATAAAGCAAATTTGACTTGCAATAGGTTAAAAAATTATTAGAGGCAATTTCATATAGTATCTATAGCACAATTAGGAATGTTTAAACAACAGTGTAGACAACGTTTATTATTGGTAGCACAGATTTGCCCCAATATTAATAAGAGTGTAAGGTATATAGTAGTAGCGGTCGTACAGGATCAAGAGGGTACGACTATGTAAGTTAAATAGCAGCCAGTCTAACGACTTATATAATATGTAATAGTTAACTAGTATATGAAGTAAGAATAAGTCGTATATAGTTTATTATAAATAATAGTAAATAGGTAGTAGAATATTAAGTGAAGAATGCGCAGATATATATAGAGGATGAGAATATGCGATATATAAATCATATATATATACGTATATATTAGTATATATGAATTAATATATATAGGGTAGACCGGGTTGGTAGATCTCGACTATGGTGATGTATTATATATATATAATAGTAAGAGGGACAAATTCGCAATAGTTTCAAAAAGAAATTTAACTATGACATTTGTACAATAACATTTTGTCCATTAGGAATAAAATATACTATTTTATATTATAGTAAAGATGATCAAGTAGGTACGTTTAGATATTAATATATATATTATAGTGGGACAGATGTAGAGTAACTAAGATCAGTATGTATGATAATATTGGTACATATATAATAATCAGAGGGGGAGGGCGCCCTATCCCAAGCTGGTATTAATTTGAAATTCCGCAATTTGGCAATAAATCTGACACCAAATTAGGGCAAATTACTGTGGGGGATGACATGGGCAAAATTTGGATATATGATGTTGGAGAGGTAATTGTAGTGCATATAATTCTAAGAAATGAGTTTCCAACTAGTTAAAGGACAAATCTGAAGGTTGCGTGATTTACAAGTACGAAATTTGCCGTTTCATAGTCTTATAAGTAGTGATTTTCTAATTTACATTGAAGTAACATTGGAATGCAAATACATATTAGGTTTGCAAGAATCTACTGGAATGATAACTTAACTTAGCAATTAAAATAGTTAATTGTGTCAAATCAAATGCTTTCAACACCGACCTTTTGAGGTTTAGGGTCAGGAGTTGAATAGCAGCCACACACAGGCACGTTGACTTTCTAAAGGTAACATGCTTGGTAAGTTGCTCTGTTTGAAGTAAAAGATTGAAATATTTTTTATGAGCTCTGAGAAACACAATCTGTACAGGAAGTTCACAGATGAAATAGTTTATTTGGTATACTTAGCATAATCCTCTTAGAATCTCAGCTTTGATAACGGCGTATATAATGTACTCGCATGGTCGATGTTACTGACAAACTAAAGTGTGTAATTACTATTAGAGACACAGCTCAACACATGCTATTATGACGGACTCTTCCATACGTTAGACTAGATCACCGGGCTAATATATAATACTAGATATATGTACCCGTAATTATAGTATACTTACTAGGATAAAATAGTATATTATGTTTTATGACTGAATGAACCTTTTTTGGATGAAGATAGGTATAATGAAAGCGGTCGTTATGGCAATGCGAAAGACTAGGGATCTGCTGATTAGAGAGAAAGAGTAGTCGTCATGAGAACAATACCTGTAATATACAAGTTGGTTCTTATGCTCAACAGTCTGGCAAAGCTTTTACCGATAAATAAGTTTTTTTAGAGCAACAAAAAGCATCTTTAGATTGCTCATTTAGAACTAAAAAATAGAATAGGAAAAAAAGATACGTGGAATTATTAAAGCAAAATCGGGTCAGATTTTGCTAACAACCTCTTGTTTGGTCCTTTTTCTTCTATGTCTCGCATATAATGTTCTGTAGTTGTACCTGTAGATTGGTCGTTGTGGATTCTTTTAGCAGAGAGAGAGAGATTGTTTTGTGTGTCGCTGCTCTATGTCTTTGTGTCGTGCCGGACGCGGCTAGAGAGAGGTGGATTATACGATAACTGTAGGGTTGGAGTGAAGGAGTGGGAATCTTGTGGATATTGAGGTTTTTTTTTTTGTGAATTTGTTTCCGTTGTAGAGCTCATTGTTTATTTCATTTACATGCGTTGTCATTGTGTGTTATAGAACGTTGATAGCAGTATGCTGTGGTATCTGCGCGAAGAAGTGATACATACAAATCTACTGCTCGCCTCCGCATCCGGAACCCGCAGTCACCGTCACAGATTACAAAAGCATATTGTATTAAGATTATGATTTGACCTAGATAGCAGAGTGGTTAGCTATTTACCACTGTATTATCGTCCTTTCCTAGGGTCTTCACACAGGTATCTATTTGCAGCTAGGTATACAAGCACCTCACTCACAGAGGTTTCATAATTGGATGATTGAAGTAATGGTCTAGATTTAAAGCTCCAAGTGCTCTTTGACCCTCCCAACCCCCTTCTCTTGGATTAATTTTAGGCAAACAAACTCCTTTGTAATAGTACTTGAAAAAGACTTTATTTTTATATTTAGAACAAAATTTCTTTTTCTAAACACGAATGTATTGGGTTTACTTCGATATTTTTCCTTTCATTCATTCTATAAAAATTTTGCTTAATACTGACAAAAAAATCTCTACATACGAATAATTTTTTTTAATTGATTATTAATTTCGTTATCTTTAACAAATTAAAATTCACAACGAATTTATACATAATCACGTTTCAAAGGTATACAGTAGGCAGTTGACTGTAGCAATATGGTATAGTAGTAGGGAGCAGGCATAACAGGATTATTGATATTTGTCGTTTTTGCCATAAAATTTTTAATAATTTCAAAATTTCACCTTTTGCATTATCATAAGTTAAATATGAGAAACAAATTAATGAGCAATTTTTATTTATTTGATCGCCATCTTTTCTTCCAAGAATCTATTTATTTGCTAATTTCAATAAATAATTACTTTAACCATCGTACTACAAAAGTGACTAACAAACTAGTACACAATTTTTTTATATAATCTACACAAACAGAAGGGCGCCATCTTTCCTTTCAAAAATTCATGAAATTATTAATTGGTAACTTTCTTCTCGGTTAAGGAAAACAAATTGGGGCAAAAGTTTCAAATAGCAATTAGCCAGTTTTTTAATGATATAAAATTATTACTTTCTTTTTCCATTAATAAAATTATTCGTAATATTGAAATGAAAGTCCTTGATGAATGTTTGAATATTTTTTATGATAAGGGATGGAAAGAAAGACTGTTTAATAATGAAAAATAAACATAATGATAAGAATATTTTAACGCAAATTTCAATCTCATTAGGTGATTCTATCATAGTTTGAGTGTTTATTATATTAAAAGTTCATACAACAGGACGCAAAATAATATAATTTGCCTATTTTGGGGGGATTTTCCTGCGACATATGGGAGGGAGAAAAATTGCTCCATTGATACTTCGATTCCTAAAGATTGTCAGTATTTTCTGCCCCAGTTAGCCGAGGATAGGTTATGCTGAGTTACGTTATATGTGGTAGATAAAAATTAGTTGTTACGGTTATGTTAATCCATATAAATTAGCAGTCATTATTTTCATTTTAAACTTGGAATTTGCGTTTGCATGCTATTTGCTTAAAATAGAAGTACGTTTAAATGTTATGTGTTAATTTATCTGTTAATAACACATTTGCAATGATCGACAAAGCAAAGACTTTAAAATGCACAACAAATCTAGAGTGTAATACAAATAATTCAAGAAGTCATTTTAGGTATTACGTAATCCAACGTAAATTATATACAATTATCTTTTCAATATTCCGGAATCTCGCATACTTTTCTGCACATCTGCTAAAGAAACTAACAAGAGGTATCTGGAGAGGAAGAGTATTTAATTCATAAAGTATTTGGCAACTTTCTTCTCGGCTTAGATGGACTAAAGCGCAACGCGCATGTTAAGCGCGCTTGTTTGGAAACAAATAGACGACGCATATCATAATAAACGCAGAGTCAAAGCGCTGGAGTCCATAGGCCCGCGTTCGGTAACTGTTAACTCAGCAACGCGGAGTTCCAGTGTTCGAATCCCGCTGATGAAGAGTAAAATCTTCTGTGACGCATTTTCCTCAGTTTCCATAAAAATCACAGTATATTCCTCTCTTCTGCTAAAATATCCCATTATTTTCCTCCCGTTTCTCCCTATTCCCACAAAATCCCACTTCTTCTTTTACGATATTTCCCTCCTGACGATGTCATGGTTTTAACTTCTCATATCTTTTTGTAAGAATATTTTTTTTACCTTTAAAGCATAGAATAATTGTGAAGCGAAAACTGATTTGATGTTAAGTAGATTGACATACAGACAAGTCAAATAGACAAAACTGATATTAAAAAATACTGATAAAACCATGACGAAAATATTCATACTTATCTAGTTATTATTAGAAAAATGAAAGCAAACTAAAAATAAAGTGTCAAATAGAGGCGCAATAAAATGACAGTTGCAATAAATAAAGTCACTTGAGACAAACGTATGAAGCATAAGTAATAACAGTGACTAAATTACAAATAATATATATATATATATATATTAGTATATATCAATATATATATAATATATTATATTTATATATTATATATATAATATATATATTATATATATATATATATATATAATATTTTTATATATATATATTATTTATATATAATATATATTATATATGATATATATATATATATTATATATATATTATAATATATATATATATATATAATATATTATATATATTATATATATATATATATATATGTTAGTAATTATATATATAATTAATATTAATATACTAATATAATTATAGTACCATCTCATATATAATATATATATATGTATAATATATATATTATAAATATATATAGTATAGTATATATAATATATAAGTATATAATATATATATATATATATATATTATATATATATAATAGTATAATATATTTATTTTTTATATATTATTAATATATATATATATATATATATATATATTATTAATATATTATTATATATTTGCTTTAAAAAAGTTTGAAATTCAGAGATTAAAAAGTCTAATAACTTTAAACATTTAAGAAAATGAACATTATATAAAACTTTGAATAACTTCACACTAAAGCTAACAATTTCACAATTAAGTTAGATTCATTCAAATAAAATTAAAAATACTTCTACAACCTACGCCCTCTCGTGGCCTCATTTAATATTCGGACCTCTGAGAGGAAAGAGAGAAATAGAGAGGAGTGAGGAAAGAGGGAATGAAAGAGAGTGAAAACAAAGTTAAAGAGAGAATTTTTAGAGGTAGGTACTAAAATTAAGGTAAATGCTAAGAAAGAGAGGAAAAATTAAATATAGAGAAAAAGAATGAAGTTAAAAGTTGGACACAAAGAAGAAGAAGAGGTTTGAAAACAGCAAAAGAATTCCTAATAATGATTGACAACTAAACTGGAAATTTAAGAAAGAGTAAGTTAGGCAATGAAAAGGGGGTGAGAAAGTGGGAAGAGAAAATAGACACTGACCATATATATATATATATATATATATATATATATTATATATATATATTATATTATTATATATAATATATTATATATATATATATATATTATATATATTAAGTATATATATATACTATATGCTATTATATTATTATATAAGTATTAATATATATTTTTAAATATATATATATATGAGAATATACTATATAATGGCTATATATTATATTATATATTATATATACTATTACATATCATTATATTTATAACTAGTCTATATAATGATATATAATTTAATATATATATTATATAATTATATATATTATATATATAATATAATGTATAATATATATTTATATATATATATATATTAATTACTATAGTATTATTATATATATATATATATAGTATATATAATATATATGTATTATACTTATATATAATATATAATCTTATATTATATATAGTATATGTTATATATATGTATGTTATATATAATATAAGATATATAATGTATTTATTATATATAGTATTATATTATATATATATTATCTATAATAAGTATAAATATATATATAATGATATATAATGGTATATATAAGTATATAAGGTATAGTATATATATTATAGTATCATATATATATATATATATATATATATATATATTATTATAATGATATTTCGTTTGTCTAGAGGAATATGGCAAAAGGCTTTAAAGAAAATTAGCACCTATAAAAGTATCTATAAAAAAGAAAAAAAATTATTAAGCAAAAATCTAAGATATAAAAATTTTGGTAGCAAAATTTCCCCCCCGCTTTTTCGTAACCAGTTTCATATGTCTGTTTAACTGATAGATTGTCGATGTCTCTTGGCTCAGCAAAAAAAAAAAAAGAAAGGAAATTTTTGTTTTTTTTTTGTCGTCAAAGAAGAACAAATAAAAAATGTATTTTATTTAAGATTGTCATTTTGACTTGATTTTCATTCTTTCATTTTTGTATTTTATTG
>JABUQX010000078.1:5000-12500 GCA_015478945.1 Trachelipus rathkii
TAATCAATGGTAAGTAGCTAACATCATCCATAAAACTTAACCTATCCTACCTTTCGAAACATTCCGCAATACCGTCAAGTCGTTAGACTTACATGGAAGGCTTATCATTAGGGTTACCGTCATGTTTATCCAAAAACCTTCACGAATGCGCTCACTCATCAACATAATCTAAGTCTTTACTATACATAACCGAACAATTTTCAGCGACGAGCCCCACTACATGGAGATCACCCCCAGAGAGATGCATGGAGACCCATCTCGGGGTACCCCGAAGAGGGGTGTAAGGAGTAAGCAGCCCCTTGGGCTGTGCCCTTTTGTAACCACTTACACCCCCTTCGGGGTACCCCAAGATAGGTCTCCATGCATCTCTCTGTGGGGTGATCTCCATGTAGTGGGGCTCGTCGCTGAAAATTGTTCGGTTATGCATTTAGTTATGATACATTTTTGTTAAATAATTTTAACTTATGTTAATGTAAAATTTACATTTATATGTTAGAGATATGCTTGACAAAGTGTGAATAGGTTACGTTTTTGTATGTAATGTTAGTTACTTTACTGTTGTTAAGTATGGAACTTCATTAATGTTATCAGTTTATTCAGCCTTACGTTGTGTTAAGTTTTCTGTTGTACATTATATTATTAGTTCAGGTGATGCTCTGTTAGCTTTATTAATGTGAAAACTTTGTTACGTTAGCATATATTCGTTGATCAATGTATAAAGAACTTCTTTTTTAAGTTATGTTTATCCGAAAGGATACTAAAAAATGTGTCTTGAAACAATAGATCAATAGGTCAATAGATCATGGTAATGTGGGTGGATGGCGGATGGGTTGGTGAGGGTGGTTTGTTTTACTGATTTTAGCTGCTTTGGATATGTAAAAACAAGTTTTTTAAGTTATAAACATAAAGAATAAAAAAATTAGTAAAAACAAAAATGATTTAAACAAATAAAATAATAATAAATAAAAGTTTTTGTGTTATTTTATACAAAATATGACTTGAATCAATAGATCAATAGATCATAGAGGGGTTGGGGAGGGTGGGGTAGATGGTTTGATTTACTGATTTACTGCTTTAGGGTATTTAAAAGTACAAGTTTTTTACGTTATAAACATAAAAAGAATAAAGGTTTTGTGTTATGTTATACAAAAATATGACTTGAATCAATAGATTAATAGATCAATAGATCACGGATGGACAGGAGAGTGCAGGGGAGGGTGGTTTGATTTACTGATTTACTGATTTACTGATTTAGAGTGTGTAAAAACGTAAATTTTTTACGTTATAAACGTAAAAAGCATAAATTTTTTAGTAAAACAAAATGTTTTAAACAAAATAAATTAAAAATAAATAAAAATAATAAAAATTTGAAAATGAATTAAAAAAATTAAATTAAAAACAAAAATTAAACACAAAGAATAAATGTAAAATTAAACAAATAAAAAATAGCAAACAATATAGTTTAGTTGACGTTTATAAAAGGAAAACGAGATTTTGAAAATAGAATTGTCAGCTTGAGGCTAAACGGATGTTTACTAACAGCACCGCACCGGCTACAGTACCGATGGCGGAGCCAACTCTGTCTCCTTCTCAGTCTCCTTCCTCCTTATTCCTTCTTCCTTCCTCCGTCTTCTGTTTTTCTCTCCCTTCATTTTCTTCTTGGGACTCCCCCTCAGGGGGTCCCTGATACCCTTTAAGAACTTACAACCCTCATATTCGAGTTCTACGACCTTATTAACATATATTTTGATAGAAATATGGGACTAAACGTATATTTATTAACTCGGCACCACACCGGCTCCAGCACTGGTGCAGCTGTCAACTCCGACTCCTCTGACTCAGACTCTATCACCGACTCTTTCCTTTTATGCCTCCAACTCGACTCCTTTCTCTACTTCTTTTATGCATTTCGTCCATTTTTTCTGGAGACCCCCTTCGGGGGTGTCCCAGACACCCATTACGAACTTATAATCATAATATTCGATATGTACGGGTTCAATAAAATATATAAAGACACCAATACTGTATTATTATACAAATATTTACTAACCCAGCACCGCACCCAAGCCAGCACCGGTGCCAATTCCGGATCCGAATCAGGATCCGATTCCTACTTACTCATACCTCATCTATACCATCTCCAAATTTCAACCTTCTACGGTAATATCAATTTTTAGGCAGGGTAGCGCCCCCCTACGGGGGACGCAGGGGGTACGTAACCTCGTCTACGACGAGGTTACATCACCACCTAGCGCGCCTCCAAATTTTAATCCGATTCGATAACCCTAACCATGATAGATTTATATAATAATAATATTAATAACAATAATAATAATAATAATAATAATAATAATAATAATAATAATAATAATAATAATAATAATAATAATAATAATAATAATAATAATAATAATAATAATAATAATAATAATAATAATAATAATAATAATAATAATAATAATAATAATAATAATAATAATAATAATAATAAAAATAAAAATAAAAATACATAAATAAAAATGATAATTACACCGAAATAAGATAACAAACGCACCGTTACCAGTGTTCAAACGCGCTGCCTGATAAGGACTCTCAGAGAGCCAACGTGACCTTGGGGGACGCTCAACTCGGAAAAATACGCATTTGCGCATCTCATTTAACTCAAAATTGTGCAAAACATAAGTAAAAGTATATTTTCTGCTGTCTTAGCCGATGAGAAGACCGATGCATCCCAGAAGCTTGGTTATAGAGTCAGTTCAAAATTTTCCTTCTCCGACTCCGATTCCGACTCCACCCTCTTCAAAATTACCGACTTCAACAACGACTCCGACTCTGACTCCGACTCCGACTCCGACTCCACCCTCTGGAAAATTATATATATATATATATATATATATATATAAATATATATATATATATGTATAAATAAATAAAAATAATTTTAAATAGGTAAATATTTTTTAATGAAAATTAATATTATATATATATTATATATATATATAGATATATATATATATATATAATAAATATATATATATATATATATATATATATATATATATATATATATATATATATATATATATATATATATATATATTTTTTATATATATATAAATAAATATATATATACATATTTAATATATATTATATATATATTATATATATATATATATATATTACTTCATAAAAGGGAATAAAATAATGTAACGTTAATAGTAATTTGAAAATAAAAAAAAGACATTTTATTCGCAATAAAATTCTTAATTTTGATCTCTTAACAACAAAATGATTGATAACTCACTTCGTTTCTATTGTGTAGCTATAATGAACACTCATTAAAATAAGCTCTGTTAGGCTTTCTTCTCCTGTAGAATTGAAAAAAGTATGTTTTGAGCCTTTTTAGAGAGGAGAAATATTTTTTTGGAGTTCACGTTTTGAGTGGGGTAAATGTTAGCTAAAATCCTTAACAATCTAAATGTGACTGCATATATCAAATTTATTTAAAAAATTCGCAAAATTTTGAATAGATATCGATGGAATGAGTAACTTTACAATGATTAGTAAGTATGGATCAATGATTCGCGAACTTGCTCTCTAACTGTTTTGAAAAATCAGCAAGAAAATAAATTGTAATTGTTCTATATCTTTTCATTTTACATTGATTCTCACTACAGGCATTATCATTTCTTTATTATCAGAAAGAAAAAGTTCTGTTGCAACTTCCAAATTGTTTGAAAATGTTTCATTGATGTTTGCTTGAAAATCCTTCAAAACAAACACCACATGATTAAGATATGATTAAAAGCAGTTACTGTCACTAATTTTGGAGAATGCAATGTAATACATAATGTAAGATTGTTTGAGAATAAAGTTAAAGACATAAATAAATAAACTTAAAACAAATTTGCTTTCGCTTACAGACTTGAAAAGATCTAAGTTTTTTGGAAAAAGGTTTAATATCTTGATCCATTCAGGCCCCTACTAAGCTTCAACAATGCTTTAAAAATTTCATTAGATCGCAACAATCTATCGAAGTTTTCCACCAACCTTGTTTCGCCCATTCTTGAGAGGTTTGTCCATTTTGTGTCTGGGAAAATCTTTTCTATTTTTTCCTATTAAAAGAGTACTCGGCCTTGGCAATTTCAATAGCATATAATTGCATTCGATGCGCCATAAAGTTTTTAATATGTTGTACTTCATACGGATGTGAAAAGCAATGGACATCTAACGCCGATGGATATTTACGACAGCTTAAGTACCTCTAAAACATTTCTTCATTGCTTTTATACCATCATATCTCTGTCCAATCAGAGAGTCACCATTTATATCAAAGTTTGTAGAGTTACCTTCGATAGAGATAAGGAAACAAAAAAAAAACAGTCAGAGGCCACATGGGCCTCTCGAGACTGTCCCAGTCAACTAAATATTTATAAAATACATGCCCATGCAACATACACAACCCACACCGCACCCTAAGGCCTGCAAATTTCCTAAACAAAGGCCAATATAATATATACTCCAATTACTAACAAAAGCAAAAGTTATAAATAAGTTTTATGCTAACCATAATACAAGCTTTGATAAGTTTATTGTGATACCGATAGCTACAACATACAGTTTACTTTAATAACTAACTGAAAAACCGCCGAATTTGGCTACGTCAGAATATACTATATGATGCCCAAACCATCCATATATTTATCCAATCCTTTCTTAAATATTGCAAGTGAGTCACACTCAACAACCTCCTGCGGGGAACCATTCCAAAAATTTACAACACTATTACATGCATAATGAATGTTTTCTTACGTCAAGATTACACGTCTTCCTAATCTTCTTATTGTATCCCCTGGTCTCCTTTCCGTGGTCTACTATAAAGAATTTATTGGTTCTCAGTATTATCAATGCATGTAAATATTTTATAGACGTGTATCATGTTGCCTATGAGAAATCACATTTCTAAAGAAGACTTTCCTAGCTCCTTCAGTCTTTCCTCATAGCTCTTACCCTCAAAGCCAGAAATCATCCTTGTTGCACTTCGTTACACTCTCTCCAGCATACCTACGTCTTTTCTTAAATAAGGGGCCCAAACTTGTTCCCAATATTCTAATACTGACCTAAAATAACTATTATACAGGTACTTATAACTTTCTTAGTTTTGTAAACCATATTGCTATTTATTATACTTAGCATCTTATTAGCTTTATTCCTTGCTTCCAAAAGCTGATCGATCAGCAACTTTTAGACTGCTGCTTATACTCACATCTAAATCGTTTTTATGGTCCACAACTCAAGCCAATCCCCATTAATATCGCAGTTAAATCTTTTATTTGAGTTACCTAAATGAAGAACCTTACATTTTTTTACTATTTAAAATCCATGTTGCTAATTTATCATATCGAGAGACGCCTACTCAGAAGTTTGTCAGAGATCATTTTGAAATAGTGTTATATATATAATTCCATGCAGTATAGATTGTGTCTTACTAAGGTTATTCACTTTGGTATCATCTGCAAACCTTAGCAAACTCATTTAATTCCCTGATCTAAATCATAATAATAACTTATATATATAATATATATATATATATATATATATGACGTTTTACAACGATGCAACGTTACCTAATGATAAAATATATATCAGTTATAATGATAATTATATATAATAGTATATAGTACTATATATATATATATGAGTAGTACTTTATATATATATTATTGGTATGTAATATTAGGGTTAGGTTATACACGTATAGTATATATATAGATATATTATCTATATCTATTATAGGTAATATAGAATAGATATACGTATATGAATATAGAAGAGTGTTCAAGTTACTCTGATTATTAAGTTAATATAGTTATATATAGTATAATGGAAGTGTGCTGATAATTACTATATATATATAGCTATATATTTTATATGTATTATATATTATACTAGTTATTACACGTAAGTTGAGTCAGTAAATTAGGTTGTCATTTAAAGGTGGAGGGGGTAGTATAAAAGGTATGCTAGCTGTCATTAAATGATAGTATATACAGATAAGATATTCTTGTAATATATATAGTATAATATCATAATACTTATAGTAGTTTAATGAGTCATATAGGTGTAATATAGTCACTTTAAAGTTATCATCGCTTAATAGATAAATAGTATAGTTAGTTAGTTTATATATATATAATATATACGATTAAATATAATATATATATTATATTTATAAGTATTATAGTATATATAGTAAATAGGTGATAATACATATACTATAACGTAGGTAATAATATATATAAGTTATAGTATAGTGATAATACGCTAATTTGATAGATATTATATGTATATTGATATGAATATATTTTATTATAGTATATCTATATAATTATAGTATTTACATATACATTATCTGAGTAGTTCAGTTAGTTATATACTATATGATAAGTATAAGATAGTATATACTATATTATATATAATATATATTATATATATAATAGATATATAATATATTAACTATATATGTATATATAGCAGGTATTTTTGACGCTTATAGGCTGATAGTGAATTTATATGTATGAAGGTATGCATTAGTAGTATATATATAATACATTATAATAAACAATAACAATATGAGTGATTAAATATGTATACGTATGTATATATAATACAGCTTATGATTATAGTAGTAGAGATATAGGCTTATAATGTATTATATTAAGGTATATATTATTACCTATATAGTGGAGGAATCAACAGCCCACCAAATTATACAGCTGAGCAGCATAGAAATCTTCAATCACTAACAAATAGTGGTACTCATATTTATATAATGAAATAAGTCGGGGGGATTATATTTCTAATTCCCGTGCTTTGATTAAACTATTGATATGATATTTATTCTTATTAAGAAACTCTTTAATTAAGAGCACTTAAAGCCATCAAAAATGTTGTTGATAATGTTAAATAATTTCAGGAGTTTGAATCCCTCCTGAGCGCCCTTGGCACCACCGGCCTTAGCATATATAGCTTGTAAGGTCTACGTCAGTCAGATTACTCCTCAATATACTATATATTATATATATATAAAATATACATATAAAACATACCTATTTTATGCTGTTATAAAGGTTATTATTGTATATATATCATTATGTAAGTGTATATATATAATATATATGTGATAATATATTATATATATAAATAGTATACTATTACGTAACTATTACTAATATAATATATATTGAGTATGAGCTGATTAAATATATAGTAGTATATTAATAATACTAATATATATAATGTGTATATATATAATATATTATAATTATATAATATATTTGTATATAAATATATAATATATATTATAATTATATATAAATATATTATTATATATATGGGTATATATATATATATATATTATAATATCAGTAGTACTTATAGTACTATGAACATTATAATATATTATATATATATATATATATATATACTATATATATATTG
>JABUQX010000078.1:20000-25865 GCA_015478945.1 Trachelipus rathkii
CACCTTGATTGACGACAAATGAAAGCAAAAAGATCACAAAAATTCATAAATTTACTATTTATACAAATCTACGCCAACCAGTTTACGTCTGACCATCCAATCATAACTCTTAAAATAATTAATAAAATGATGTATCCACTTATTAGTTATTTTAGAAAAATAAATGTACAGTAAACATTTAGCAAGACCGAAAATTGGTATTTCTTTACAATCGAACTTTGTTCACAAGAAATCTCAATTTTCTTCTAAAATTGAAACACAAAAGCCAAATGCATTTATACATTGTGAGCTTCACATTATATAAATCATTAAAATATGTAAATAACATTTATCTAATATAATAATAACAATTACAAATAAAAGCGCATGGCAGTAACCTTATCCACAGTTAAAAGAAAAATAATAATAATAAAATAATAATATCATATAATAAATAAAAAAAAAAAAAATAATAATAATAATAATAATAATAATAATAATAATAATAATAATATTATTTATTATTATCACAGATTTGTGCCGAACGACCCAATCAAACTTAGGTCTCCCAAAAGTAGAGTCATTGTTGCGAAAACCAAAGTTCTCTATTGCTGTCGTTTACACTGCTGACATGAAAAATGCAAGCAATATTTACAAAATTTCTTTTGATGGGAAGGCCGCTACAATCATCAGACAGACGTATACATAGAAAGTGAAGAGAGAAATAGTCAAGACAATGTTTGCCGATCTGCTGTTAAGATACATAAATGAGGCAAAAGTTATGTATTACGGTGCGTATTAGTTGCATTACATTTTGAGCCACCCTTTTGAAGAATGGGTACATTTTGCTTTTAAATGTAACACGTGGATCAAACATTGGTCTCATTTATTTCAGTGCTCTTCTCGGTAGGCGTGCTTCTGGATAATGAACCAGATGTGTCTTTGATTCGGCATAACTGATCTCTTAGGTAGATCCTGCTATAACATATCTTTCCACTTCTGGTGGTTCAAGATAATATCTGAATCTTTGTAAATATAGAGACCACCTCATTATTCTATTATTCTCATACCTCTTCTTGTTCATAGCCGTCAGCGGTCTATGGTCAGATTGGAGGATAAACCTCTTCCCATAGAGGTATGAGCTTCTGAATTTTGCTATGCCCATTATATCGCTAAATACCCGCTTCACCTTTGTCCAAGTTGAGTATTTTTGGTTTGTCACAGAACAACTTTTTACTCCCGCCGTAAGCGATGCGGAGTGGAGGAATTCCTGCATCTCTTGTAAAAGGACGTATCCTAAATTGAAGTGCCAGAATGGCACTCCCACTAGTAGTGTGAACGTCCTTTCTCTCCGTCAGCTTCTGGCCATCTTCTAATAATGGGCTCGAGCTCAAAGCTTCTTTTTGTGAGCTCAAATCCTGTTGGTGTTGGGCTCGCCAACTGCTGACCTTTTGTTGGCTTCCTTGGTCTTTGTTAAGTTCGGTCAGTGGCGGAACTGCAATCTGTCATAAATTTTTTACAATTACTGGTAATAACCAGTGAGCCTAAGAAAGACCTCACATTGTTTTTACCTTGTTCTCTTACAGGCGGCCTCTGTTTTTTCTTATTTTGGTTCACAATATCCTCATGTAAACCCTTCAGTCGCCATTCGCCGATAAAGTGGCCCAAAAACGTCAAGCACTCAGACGAAGGCGAACTCACAACTTGCGTCTCGGCCCTGATGGTAAATCCTCCTCCTGAATCTTTTGAAGAAGCAGGTCATAATCGTGATCATAATGCTCGCGCGAAGGTCTGGGAATGGACGATGATGATCGTCGATATAAAATCGACGATCGTTGCATTATCCAGCTATCAGCTGCGCATTGATCTAACCACGTGGCTACCGGCATTACCATCACCCGAATGGCAGCTTGAGAATCAATGAGTGTCCGTCTCGGTTGAAAAAACGCGGTTTTGTAGCAATCTTCCCAGGCTTATTTTTATCTGGCCAGTGAGCCTTGGCCAAGTCAGAGCTTTGTGTAAAACTTGTCTTTTGCAAATTTGGTAAATAAGGTCTGAGTTGTTGTCATGGGCTCAGGATCAAAAACCGTGATCCTATTCAGCCTGTAGTTTCGAACACCTCTCGGTTTAACTCCCGTCCTTTTTCTGGACGACTACGACAGGTGCAGAATACGGCGACGTGGAGGGAACGATGATGCCCATTCTGATCATCTTATCTGTTTCCTTTTTAAGCTCCGTCCGCGTCGTAAAAGGTAGTTTGTACGGCTTCAGCCTGATGGGGGTGTCGTCGATAAGGTCTATCGCATGATAATGGTTTTTAGCGGTGCCAGGCACATCAGTAAAAATCCCTTCATGCTTCTTCAAGATTTCCATTAATTCTTTCCTCATATCATCGGTTATGTCTGCGCTGATTTTGGTGTCAGACAATCCCTCTTTTCGTACCATTGTGGGGTCCATTTCCACTAGAGTAATATTTCTTCATTCTTCTCAGTGTCAAGGATCCTGCTCCGAAGCACTCTATATTCGCTGGATGTTGACAACACCTCTTCTTCTGCTTCTCCACTTTCTTCCTCTCTCACAATGATACTTTTCTTCAGGAAGACTTAGAATGTGATAGGTCTTAATCCATCATTACACTTTATCTTGTAGGTTGTCCTTATAGAACCTGTATGACTCCACGCACGTCCTATGTGGCCCGCCCCATCTCCCTCATCAACATCTTGTTGCTCGAGGTCGGTAATAGAACAAGAGCTAGATCTCCTACTTCCAATTTTCTGGCCTTTGCACTCTTGTCATAGTATCTTTTCTGGGAAATTTGGGCCTTTGCTAAATTCTCTCTGGCCAACTTCAGAGTTTCATTTAATCTTTCCTGCAAGTCGAAAACATATTTATATGTTGACCTTGCCTCTTCAGGGTTAATGTCACCCGCCCAAATTTCATGTAAAATTTGCATCGGACCTCGCACAGTCCTACCATACAGGAGTTCGAATGGGGAGAATCCTGTGGAGTCCTGTGGAGCCTCCCTGTATGCAAATAATAGTGGCTCAATGAACTTGTGCCACTTTCTCCTTGTTCACTGCACCATATCTCTTGAGCCATTCTCACTTAAGAGTTCCGTCTGCAACTTTTCTGTAAACGCCGACAGGCTTCCTTGACATCATTGGTGGTAAATGCTAGAAAAGGTGGTTCTGCTTGATGTTCCAACATCAGTCGTTACATCTCTCTTTAAATCAGATAAATTGTCTGCCATTTTTCACTCGAGGAATTTCTTTGGACACCCAACCTCCGTGAATTGACCCTACTATCGTCACCTTCTGGGCGTAATGCTCTTTACGGTACATCTGCTTCAGGATACGCGCGTAGCGGCATGCCACAGGTGGTGTCAGGACATACTGCGTGTCCTTTCTTGAAGATGTGGTGGATTGGCCCCCGATCATAGGTCGATGACCACCCTTTGAATGGTTCTTGCATGATGGGCATTGGCACAGCAAGGTAATCCTGTTTCCAGAACCTTTCGGGCACATTCTACTGGCATATATCGCCCGAGTAGCAGTGCTTGGTTACATCCGATATATGTTTCGGCCACGAAGAAACTCGCTGGGTATCTTTACCCATAGTTTTTCTTTACGCCGCCTGATTGGCCACGAAGACTCGTCATTCCATCCTCAATGACTTTCTTTGTAGCTTCTCTCTCGGACGACAGAGTATAGCTTTCGCTTTGGTTTCTTAACCTCTTTTAAATAACACCACCATCTCTTTACTGCGTACTTGTTTTCTCCTCTCTTTCCACGGACTCCATACCCTCTTGTAGAGTGCGTCATCTTTCTGTCTACTTTAAAAGTCTACCGATCGTGTAAAACAAACATCTCCTTGAACTTCATCACCACATGGGTTTATATTGCCCCTTCAACCACGCTTCAACACCCTTCTCTCCAGAACTTTGCGTGTGACTGTCCTACGTTGTCACCTCTCTACCATTCTTGATCGTCAATGTATCAGTCAGCACGATCTGTTACGCATGTCAGACCACTTCGTGCCTCTCGTGAACCATCGATGTTTTCTTGACATCTATCATTCTCTTGTGTCCAATCTTCAAATCCATGTTAAAGTAGATCTTAAGGGGTTTTCAACGTGTCATGTTTTCTGGCTGTAACGTTCTCATTTTCGGGTGAACATTTGCACCCACTGCATCCAGCCATCGCACTTAGTGATGGTTCCATGGTTGGGCGCGAGCAATTGGAGATCTTTTATACAGATGTCAACGCGATATTGTTGCAGCGAGGCCTGACGGTTATGGTCCTCTGTACGACGTCACGTCATGTCCACTTGCCCTTTCAAATTATGATTGGTTTGGATTAGGTTTCCTACTTGGTTGAACCTTTCAAGCGCTCACTCAGCGATGGGGGACCAGCATACTACTTAATGTTATGCGCGATACCTCTTACATTACGAGGCCTCGAACACACGGTCGACTCCAAAGCGAGATTAGGCTGACTAAGGGCAATGCTCCTTTGACATTCCCGATTACCAAATCATACACAACCTCCGGCAAGTCCGCCGCGGTTTGTTTCTCACTACTAATAATAAGGGGTATCCTATCATCAATATCTTGCAGCGAGCTTCCGATCACTGTACTGTCGCAACAAACAGTATCTTCAATGTTGTTTCCAACAATAACACAGACCGTTCGCGCCACAGCACAACTTCCTCCCGCACATCCAACCACATTACACCCGGTATTCGGAGGGTTTTTGACTGTAAAAGCCATTCAACCGTCCCATCATTACAGTAGGTGTGACGTTTCGTCATTTTTTCACCTTCACTAACTCATCCAGGAGCTTCGGCTCTTCCACTTGAGTAGTTCAGCGGCTTTCATTAGCGTTATCAAGCTCCGGACGCCTCACCTAGTGTCTTTTGTTCTTTCTCTCTTTTTTGTCTCCTGGAGTTATTCTGTCCCCTATCTACTATGGTTGAAAAATAATGGAGGGCTTCCGACATTACCCTTGAGAGATGCCCTCATCCTTTGACACTTAAAGCAACTGTCCTGCGTGGGCGCTTCTTCTCTCGGCTCACGCTACTCTGCGGTTCACTCCGCGACGAAATAGTTCTGTCTGTCCGCGCTCCACCTCCGATCACCCATTGCTTTCATTATTAGTCGCTTCGCGGTGCATGTTGATTGCTACTTTTCTGATTACCACTTGTGGAGTAACCATTGCCTTTGATCTATCAATTAACTATTATGTGTGTGGCTTTTCTCAACGTGTTGTGTTTCGTGTGTTGACTATTAGCTGTGTCGATCTTAAGCGATAGGCGGCTTTACCATGTATCCTTACAGAACAGTTATTATTCTTCTGTGCTTTTCTTTTTTTTCCGCAGCTCCTTAAGTAGGTTGCGAGTTCTTTTGGAACCGTATTCAAATACCTTGTCCACCCGAGAAAATTTCGTGAATATCATCGGGTTTCAGTGTTACACTTCGCTGACTGTTTTACCCACTTTATTTATAGAGCTTCGATAATTCTCTTGCTAAATAACTCTAGATTATCATCTTCCGTAGGAGTTATAGTTTTATACTTTGTAAGTACCCACTTTCCGTGAGCCCATACCTCTCCAATAAAGCTCTTTTCAGACCTTCATAGCTCTTTAATTCTTCAACAGTCATCTTATTATATACACTGACAGCCTTGCTCGTTAGGAAACTTCCTAAAACTACCGCTCGCTTTTCTACAGGGATATCGTTCGCCTCTGCTTGCTTCTCAAACATTAACAGATATTCTTCAATATCGGTTTTCTTTTCGTCTAAGAAAGGAAGCTTCAACTTCGGATACTTACTAGCATGGGAAGCATTATGGCTGCTCTGAGCATTCTGTGATGCTATCACTGCGTCAT
>JABUQX010000079.1:0-17500 GCA_015478945.1 Trachelipus rathkii
TTTGTTTCTTTAAACCTTTCGTTTTTTACTAAAAAATTTCATCCTTTATGTTTTATGAACTTAAAAAAAATCTGCATATTTACATACCTTAAGCGTAAATCAGTAAATCAGGAATCAAACTGCCCTCCATACCACCCTTCTACCCCTCCATGGTATTGATCTATTCACTACTGATCTATTGATCATTGATCTATTGATTAAAGTCATATTTTGTAAACATAACACAAGAAACTTTTATTTATTGTGTTTATTAATTTTCTTTAAACTTTTCGTTCTTGCCTAAAAATTAATTTATTTCTAGAGTACCTGGTTCAAAAGATATATAGTAAAGTTCCCATTAGCATAATAGCAAGTTGTGACTTAAAAAAATCTGCTTATTAGGTAGCTTAAGCAATTAGATCAGTAAACAGTAATCAAACTGGTATTTCAGCTACATCTCCTACCCTTCATGATCTATTGATCTTAATGATCTATTGATTCCTGCATGGTTTTTGGTTATACATAACAAAAATAAATTCTTTGCTGTGCTGTTTGTTGTTGTTTTGTTTTGCTAGTTAAAATATCATACGTTCAAGTTAGATGAAAATATACAACACTTTTCAAACATATCTCTATAAAAATATTAATGTTAATTTTACATTAACATTTATATTTAAACTACACAAAAAATACAATAAAATACCTAGTTCAACTGACATACAGCATTCGGATAACAAGGTAACAAATTAAAAGTTTCAACTATACCAGCAAAGATGGCATAGCAATCTCAATCTTACTATACACATACATCGCTAAAATATTATTATTATTATGAGAGATTATTTGATATCATTATAATTTCTCACTAATTTAGCTTGTCATCATTATTCTTAATTATATATTATGATGGTGAGTAATTTGATATGAACATTACAAAACCTAACACACCATATACACACACGCACACCACAAACACACACACACACACACACCAAACACACACACACACACACAATAATTATAGACACTTTACTATAATGCACTAGCCATGCAATCATCGTACAAACTTACTGATCAGATGGATATACAGATATAATGAATAATAATAATAATAATAATAATAATAATAATAATAAATAATAATAATAATAATAATAAATAAATATTGATATATTGTTATGTATAGTAAGATTGAGATTGATATCCATCTTCTGCTCGGAGTGAAACTTTTAATTTTACTTACCTTGTATGATTCTGTAGCAGTGCGCTAGGATGATGGCTATTTTAGGATTTTTATCCGTGGTACCTTCGATAACTGAAAATACCATTAATATTTTAGAATATTTTTGAAAAAGTCGTTGTATATTTCATCTAACTTGATCGTGATATATAATTTAACACAACAACGAACAACAACACAACCAGCACAGCAAAGAATTTTTTTATTATTTCTTTTTGTTATGTTATACCAAAAAATACTTGAATCAATAGATTAATAGCTCAATAGATCAATAGAACTGAGGGTAGGAGGAGCTGGATTCAGTTCGATTCCCCGACAGCATAATCACTCTCAGAGATCTATAAATATGCAAAAAAAATTAAGTTTAAAATAAAACGAAATAAATTTTAATTTAAAACAAAATGTTTTAACAGAATAACAAAATAAATATATATTAGTTACTAAAGGAGAATTATAAAGAAAATCAAAACAAGAAAAATAAAATTTTTGTTTATGTTTATACCAAAATATGACTTGAAATCAATAGATCAAGATCAATAATCAGTAGATCAATAGATTCAATAGATCACAAAAGGGTAGGATAGAGGGCGTATTGATAACGTTACTGATTTACTGCTTCTAAGGTATGTAAATTATGCAATTTTTTAAATTAAACATAAAAGAATAAATTTTTTAGTTAAAAAACGAAAAGTTTAAAGAAACCAAAACAAAAATAAATAAAGTTTGTTGTTATTTATCACTAAGTTGACTTGAATCAATAGGATCAATAGATCAATAGATCAATAGATACATGGAGGTAGGAGGGTATGCACAGGGGTTTATTTATACTTTACTGATTTACTCTTAAGTATGTAAAAATGCCAAAAAAATGTAATTAAAACATAAAAAGAATAAATTTTTTAGTAAAAACAAAAATTTAAACAAAATTAAAGACAAAATAAATAATTTTTATAGTAAACTATAAAATGTTTAAAAACAAAACAAAATAAATAAAAGTTCTTTGTGTGTATGTTATACAAATATGACTGAATCAATAGATCATTAGATCCAATAGCATCAATAGACCACAGAGTTATGAGGGGCTGATACAGTTTGCATATTATGAATTTACTCGATTTACTGCTTTAAGTATCGTAATTATGCAAAAAAAATTTAAGTTATAAACTTTAAAGGAATAAAAATGTTAGTAAAAACGAAAAAAGTTTAAAGAAACAAACAAAATAATAAAAGTTTCTTCTTCCTATTGAACAAATATGACTTGAATCAATAGTATCAATGGATCAATAGACAATAGATCACAGAAGGTAGGAGGGTAATGAGGGGCAGTTGATTTACGATTTACTGTACTTGTTTTGAGAAAATTTCCTCGCAAATATCGCAAAATTTTTTAAGTTATAAACATAAAAAGAATAAATTATTTAGTAAAAAACAAAGAGTTTAAAGAAACAAAACAAAATAAATAAAGTTTTTTTTGTTATACAAAATATGACTGAATCAGTAGATCAATAGATCAAGAATCTACAGGAGGGGGGCTGGATGGTGGGTGGGTGGGAGGGGAGGGTGGGGAGTTTACTGATTTACTGCTTTAAGGTATTTAAGATATGCAAATTTTTAGGTTATAAACATGAAGAAGGGAATAAATTTTTTAGTAAAAAACGGAGAAGTTTTTAAAGAAACAAAACAAAATACAATAAAAGTTTTTTGTTTAGGTTATACAAATATGACTTGAATCAAAGATCAATAGATCCAGTAGATCAATATATCACAGAGGTAGGGAGTATGAGGGCTGTTTGAATTAACTGATTACTTATTTACTGCCTTATAAGGTATTTACATAGCAAAAAAAATTAAGTTATAAATAAAAAGATATAAATTATTAGTAAAAAAAACGTCTTGAAGCAAACAAAACAAAAAATAAAAGGTTTTTGTGTGTATGTTATACCAAAATATTGATTTGAATCAACATATCGAATAGTCAATAATCGATGGGATGGTTAGGGTTGATACAGTGTACTGATTACTGATTTACGCTTTAAGTATGTAAATATGCAAATTTTTTTAATGGTTATAAACATAAAAAGAATAATTTTTTTCAGTAAAAACAATATTTAAAGCAAATAAAACAAAATTAAATAAATTTTGTATAGTAAATAAACAATAAATAAATAAAATTTTTTTAGTAAAAAACGAAAATTAAAAAAATCAATAAAACAAAATAAAGTTTTTTGTGTTATGTTATACAAAATAGACTTGAATCAAAGATTCAATAGATCAACTAGTCAATAGATCACCGAAGTTAGGAGTATGGAGGCGGGTTTGATTTACTATTACTGCTTTAAGGTATGGTAAAACATGCAAAAAATTTTAAGTGATAAACATAAAAGATAAAGTTTAGTAAAAACAAATTAAAGCAAATGAAACATAAAAAAGAGATAAATTTTAGTTAAACCACAATATTTTTAAACAGTAATAAGCAAAAATAAATTAAAGTTGTTTTATGTTATACAAAATATGACGTTGAATCAATAGACAATAGATCAAGTTCCATTTAGAAGGTATTGAGGACGGAGGCCTCTGATTTACTGATTTATGAAGTTTACTCCTCCGGAATGAAATATGAAATAAGTGAGTTTCCCAGTACCCCAAAATATCAAAATATAGGTTATCCCCAAGATTTTAAAACAGAATAAGCAAAAATAAAATAAAATTTTGGCTTGATAGTAACAAATATTGACTTGAATCAAGTAGGATCAATAGATCGAATAGATCCAATAGATCAATAGAATCATGGAAAGGGTAGGTGGGTACGGATAGTTGATTTACAATTACTGAATTTACTGCTTACTGACTTTATGATTACTGAGCCACTGTTCCACTGACTTAATAGCTCACTGCTGTGAGGCATCGAAGTAGCCACTTACGTTTTAGGCCAAAATAAAAAGAATAAGATTTTTTAAATAAAAAAAGCAAATGGGGTTTAAAGAAACAAACAAAAAGAAATAAGTTTATGTGGTAGGTTATACAAAAGTATACTTGAATCAATGATCAAGATAGATCAATAGATCAAGTAGGATAACAGGAAGGTAGAGGAGGGTATGGGAGGCCAGTCATTGGTAGACATTATAACGGATTTAGAGCGACATTATACAGGAAATTTTGTAGTTATAAACAATAAAAGGAATAAATTTTTGAAGTAAAAACAATGTTTAAAGAAAACCAAAATAAAATAAATAAAAGTTATGTGTTATGTTATACAAGAATATGACTTGATCAATAGATCAATAGATCCAATAGATCAATAGATCAAGATAGGGCAGGAGGATGGATGGATAGGAGGGCTGAGTGGGTGGTTGATTTACTATTAGCTAGTTTATCTGCCTTAAAGGTTAAGTTAAATTGATAAATTCCCCCGTTCATTGCCAAAAGCATAAGAAACTTTAAAAAAGAAAAAGAAATAAAATTTAAAAAATAATAGAAAAAATTTAAATTGAAAGCAAAAAGTAAAAACATAAAAAAGTATAAATGTAAAAATAAACTTATAAAAAATAGTTAGAAAAATAAAAAATAGAAAAAAAATAATTAAAGTTTACAGGAATTAAATATTTTCAAATAAATAAACATGAACTAAATAGATGTTAAAAAATTATATACTGAAAAATAACAAATTAAAAAAAAGACATAAAAATAATATTAAATAAAAATAACTTTTAAGCTTTTATTAAGAGGAAAGGAAATTTAATTAAATGATGAAACGCGGCTTAGAGAATTCCAAAAATGATCGCTATGACTTGATAGTGAATATAGTAGTAATATATAGGGTTATTAAGGTATAGTATAGTATATAGTATAGTATATAATGTAGTATAATATTAGTTAAATACTATATATATATATAGTATTATGTGTGTTGTGTGGGTGTGGGGCAGGGAGGGTGGTGCGGAGGGGGGTGGTGGTGGTATGTAGTCTTGTTGCTCCGTTATAGGTCCTGAATGGAATATAGGTGAGTATATATATATTAAGTAGGGTATGAGCTATATAGTAGGTAGGATTGATATATATAGGTAGTAATATATATATATGTATATAGTATATAGGTATATAATAATATATATATAGGTATATATAATATATATATATATATATATATATTATATATTATAATTATAAGTACTATATATAGGTAATATTATATATAATATATATATAATTATAGTATATATAGTATATATATGTGGGTGTGTATGTCACGTGTGTGTGTATAGTTATATAATTGTATAGTTATATATAAATATAATTATAATATGTATAATGCATGTGTATATAGGTATATGGATATATATATATTATATTGAGTATATATGTAATATATAATATATTATAATTATAATTGGTGTGTGTGTATGTGTGTAGTGACTGTAGTATTATATATAGGCCTAATATTAGATAGAGTGACATATAAGTATAGAGTATAAGTTATATATATAGATATATAATATAATATATTTATATATATATGTGTGTGGGGGTGTGTGTGTGTGTGTGTTGTATGCTCATGGACCACCCTTAATTAAGTAGTGTATATATCATATATATATATAGTATAAGTATAATAGTATATATATTATATAAGTATATAGTAATATATTAGTATATTAATTACCAATGTATGGTGTGTGTGATTTGGAAGAGGGAGGGTTGTGTGTGTTGTGTTTTGTGTTGGCGTGTGATGGTAACCTTGTGTTGTATGTGTTTATGATGAAAAATTTTTCCCCCTTCGAGTACATAGATATATATACCCCTAACCAGTTCAATCTTCGGGTAATATCTCACCCTGTCTCAAACCTGTCAAAGCTCGTAAAAATTATGGGAACCAGATGTTCTTTCTTTATTTAGTCATTCATTATAAAGGGTTAAAAATTGTACCTTATACGCATTTGCTCATCAGTGTGCCACGAAGTTACATCTGAAGAGGGAGTGATGATAAAAGTTCTACTGACGAAAGAATATGACCGTAAAAAATGTACCGAAAGAGCGAACGCACAGTAGTAATAACGCGGAATCTGCGGTAAAAAAACGCGTCGATCGAAGGGCTCAGGCTCTGAATCAGGCTCCGGCTCAGACTCCGGCTCCGGAATAAAAATCACGGTTTAAAAAAATATACCAGAATTCCAAAAAAATAATAAAAATAATACCAACATTCCAGATTCCAGGCTCCTGGAATCCGTCATCTGCTGGAAGCATCTGCTGATCTTGCGCCCCTAACTACTTATATATATATATATATATATATATATATATATTATATTTTTTACAGTTTACGAATATATATATATATAATAGTATAGTTATATATTTATAGATAGATTATTGTATAGTGAGTAATATATATATATATATATCATATTTATGTTATTTATTATTATTTATTTATTTATTATAGATAGATATATATATATATATATATATGATAGTGGGTATATATATTATATAAAATATAATATATATATTATGTATAGTATTAAACACATTAGTATATATTAGTATTAGTATATAGTAAAGTGATAGTTTTATAGGTATTATATATATATATTTCTTTTTACAGTTCACCACCACTCACGGACTGGGCCCATTTCAAGTAGGGGGATGAAAATAAAAGCAGGAAAACTCACACAAGCCCTACTTGAACGCATCTTGTCAGGGTAGCGCAGACTGAGCGTTTTTTAAAGGAAACATAAATATTAAATGACAGTTGAAATAACAGAAGAAGGAAGGAGTATCCACAAAAACCAGAAGTAGCTGGAAATGAAAGAGCACCACAGAGCGAGCCAGTCTGGGGTTTACCTACTCACGCAAGTATTCATGCGGGAGAGCAAGAACCCTTTTGTGATAATGGAGGGCTACGCGAAGGGTGTGATGCAATGGGTAAATTCCACCGACATCTGTCCGGGTATAGTACCGTATAGAGAAAGAGATATGCCCAACGTGCATATTGCAGAGATCGAGGGTCAAGGAATTTTTTTTGGGAGGAAGAAAAAGGAAGGGTAGATAAAGAGAAGAATATTAATAGACTCAATCCTATCCAATAGAAGTGTATAGGGGGAGCCTCTCCAAATGAGAACAGTAACTCCATACAAGGCGAATAAGGCCCTTGTATTTAACGGGTGTAAATTTTAAGAGAAAAAAAAATACGGCAAAGTAGAAACAGAATTCCAAGTTTCTTTGTGGGCCACCTCAGAACCATGTGTAATATGAGTTCCGAATACTACTGTTGTCTATATTGAGCAAGAAGGTTATGTTTTCACATGAGACGCAGAGCCATCGAAGGAAATAGTAAAGTTTGAGGTGTTTTTTGAGAGGGAGATTGTAAGAAGGTTGAGTTTTAATAAGAGTGGAATCGTGTACCAAGGTATTGGGTGACCGCCCACCGAGAATCCAGTCCGTCGCGAAGAAAGAATCGAAAGCTGAAGACAAGAGGCAACTCTAGATGCAAAGAGTGAGCAGATTTGAAGATGATTGGAAGAATGGAAGTTGAGTCATCGGCATAAGGTGACCAGAGTTGAAGTAGCAGCTTGGGGAGATCGTCTGAGAAAAGTAGGGATAATTGAGAAAAAAGCAGAACCGTGAGAAACACCAGCATCTTTAACAGAAAGGAGGAATGAGAGCGGTCCATCATCGAGGCTACTATGGAGGCGTCGGAAGAAACGTAGACAAGATTAACAAAGAGAAGAAGAAAGCCGAAAGAACGGAGCAGTGATCGCTTACCATAGCCCGGGTCAAAGCTGTTGTTAGCTCAACCCACCACGCAAGGCCCATCATCCCTAGACAAGGGCGATAGAATCAGTAGATCAGAAGAGAGTTATGTTAACCAGCTGACCTCGAGACTCGAAAGCTATTAACTTGGATGATCAGAAAAAAGAGGAGAAAGCTCCAGAATATCCAGGAAATTGAGATTTAAAATGAGTTTCAAAGAGTTTTAGATCCGATTTAAAAGTGAGAGCGGTATAGGGCGATATTTTGAACGGATCAGCGCCGGATACTTTTGTTCGGGGGTCGGTTTAACTATGCGAGCTTGGCCGACACTGAGGAAAAGTATGGGTAGCTATTGAAGCAAAGAGACGTAGAGATGAACAGAGACAGGCGCCATCTATCAATGCACACTCCGCTCAAAACACGGGGAGTATGCCAACCGGGCCACGTAGCCTTAGCCTGCGTTCATAGGAGCTCAGGATTCTCACGCACTGTGAGCCATGTGTGATCACAGCAAAGACATGGGAAACCTGATAGAAGAAGGAGCAGAGGAAGAGGGATGCCAGATCGTCCAGGGTTAGAATTAGATAAAAAGACGAGGGCCGAAGAGGATTGCCTTCTTCAGAGGCGACGGTTATTCTACATGAATCGTCAGAGGGCGAATAAGGAGGAAAGGCAGATTACAAAAAGTTGCTAGAGTTGTTTTTGGCAAGGAGCCAGAAATTTTTATCAGTAGGAGAACCAAACAGGTATGGCCACACTTTTTCTTTTTAGTGAAAGCGGGGCGAGGCCTGTTGAATATGTATCCGCATGCTCGAGTTCGAGAAGAATGAAAGATAATAAGAGTGTATAGGAGAAGAGAGTGTTTCCAGCCCGATACGGCCAATGTCTCTCGTCCTAAATGGCCGGTTATACGAAAGCTCAGTAAAACCTATGGCATTTGAGGAGAGACAGAGTTATTTAAGTTGAATGAAGACGTGCTAATCTCATCGGCGATGGTACTCCTACCTTTATTCTGGATACCGAAGCACTCTCCGAGTCCAAAGCAGGATTCCATTCAAAGAGTAGTTACTAAGAAAACGACGCAATGCACCCAAATCAGCCCGATTAAAGTGTAAGAAATTAAGTTTAAGGGAATGATGAGCTGCGAGAAGAAGTATTAAGATTAAGCTCTACAAGAATTGTGGTCGAGAGTTACAATAAGGAAAAGATTGGTTATGTAATTGACAGAGAGGAGCTAGTGTGAAACAGTAAGGCAACCGGTGTTCAAGAATTGTTAGCTCATCTGGGATATGTGTATTCCGAAATTAACCGTCCAGATCTTGAGGAACAGCTGAATGTTTTGGCCTGGCTTCCCCGCCTGCGGGAGTTCAGGATGAGAGGTCTGGGCAATTTGTGGTCTCAAATATGGTTGGCAATCCCTGCTCAGTATAGTCAGCACATTTGTGGGTTTCTGGATTTAGTTTTGCTCGTGTTATCTTGAAAAGGTGATTGATTGATTTCGATTGTGATATATAATGCATAGTATGATAGGTAGGGTATTAGTATATAGTAAGTAGGTGATATGGAAGGTAGTATAAGTGTATAAGTATAGTAGTATTATATATAGTATATATATAGTTATTATTAGTGAATATTTATATATATATATATATAGTCAAACTCCAGGTTAGGGGGCACAAATATATCGAAAGGACGAACAGCTTACAAAAAACCAATTAAGATATTTGGAGTCAGCGTATGAAGCTTATTTACCAGAATGTAAGATTTAAAAACAAAAAAAAAAAAAGAAACCAAGATTAGGGCCCCAACACGCTTAGTCCGGGTAGGAGATAATGTATATAATAGTAATATATATATATATATAATTGATAATAGTATATGGATATATATATATATATATATAGGTATATATGATAGGATATATATATAAATCATTTTTATGATTTAAAATACTAACGAGGGACACCCTAGAGTAGAACAGAATAATATAGTTATCGGTCTCCCGCCTGCAGGGGACGAACGGGGGAGGGGCTTTGTTCCCCAGTCCCCATCGCTCGAGCCCTTAAAAATTGAAGCTTCGAAGAAAACTGTTCCATTAGGACTCTAGCCGAGGGGGAGAGAGGGGTACAAGTCTCAAGGCCGAGTCGTGCCAAGATAGAGCCGAGACCCCGACAACTGATATGTATGCGGTCTACTCTAGGGTGTTCGTTATTTTAAATCATAAAACGATTATATTATATAATATATAGTATTATATAATATAGTAGTATATATAGTATAGTAGGTAGGTATTAGATTTGATAGGGGTATATTATAGTTATGGTATATGGTATGTATAGTCTGTGTGGTGTGGTCGTCGGTTGATGTGGTTGTGTGAAACTAAAAGGCTGACGGCGCCACGTGATATATATTTGTTTTTGTACATTCCTGGGGTAATAGCGTTATATAAGCTGATTTCGAATATTGGATTGTTCTTTCTGTAGAGTGTCTACTTTGTCGATAGTATATCTGTGCCCCGTATATCTGGAGCTTTGAGTGATATAATAGGTAGTATTAGTGAGATATGGTAGTATATAATGTAATATAGTTTTTAAGTGTATATATATATAGGTATATTAGTATATATATAGGTATAGTGTAGTATGATATATAGAGTATAGGTATAGGTAGATAAGTAGCAGTAGATATAGATATAGTATATATATTAATTATGATATTATATAATATATATATATAGAGTAGTATATAATATATAATTATATAAGTAGTAGTATAGTATAGTATAGTTAGTATATAGGTATATAGGTATATGTGGATATTAGATATAAGTTTTTAAGTGTAAATATAAATATAGGTATATACTATATATATATATAGTGATATATATATATATATATATATAGGTAGTTTATATATATAATATAGTATAATATATAGTATATAGTTAGTATATATATAGTTATATATATATATAATAGTATATTAGTTATATATAGTATATATGTCTTGCAGTTATTTTTCATTGATTCATGTTTTATGTGTAACATCTCAGCAAATCTTAAAAATGCATCGTAACTCTATTAAAATTGTTGAAAATTTTTGGGCTGTGTGTGTTGTGGTGTGTTGGTAGGTGTGTTATGAGAGTCTATTATCTACCAAACTAGTCTAAAAGCTCTTCATTTTATTAGTCGTACCATTAGGGGGATCAGGACAAGTGCTTGGGCACCTTACATATTGCGCAATAGCCTGTTCATGACTTTTCATGGGTTGCCTAAATAAAAAAATAGTTCAATGCGTTTTGCTGTTCCAATGATCTTGCGGGAGCTTAGAATTTACACAGATAACTGCTATTTTTGCTTGATTCTTCCGTTGCAGCATGATAAACCAAGAAAAAGAAGTGAATGATGAAATTTAAATACATCCTCTCTGCTTTCGGGCCAGTTGCACATGGAGATGATGTGTCAATACCTTGCTATCCGGCCAGTTCTACATGTAGATAATCTGCCAATACCCCAGCCACCAGAAAACCACCAACTGCAGGTTGATGCTGATTAGGAAAGTAAAAGGGAGGAAACACCTAAATCTTCAACATCGTGAAATCCTACTTTTCCACAAGCTATTCCAAGTGAGCCAAAATACCTTACTCAGGGTGAATTAAGTAACCAAATTCGAAATCTGGATCTCCCAAAGGACAAATCAGAACTTCTGGGATCAAGGCTCCAAGAGTAGAATCTTCTCCAACCTGATATGAAAATGACTGGATATAAAAGTAGAGCAAAGATTTGATATCATTCTTAAAGGAAGTGAATAACCTCTTATTTTGTTGTAACTTAAACGTTTAATGACCTCTTTAAATTAATTATGCAACCCACAATACTGGAAACTCTTTATAGATTCCCTAAAAATGAGTTTAGTAGCTGTTTTGATGCACAAGAGTAATTCACTCCTTTTATTTCTTTAGGAAATGCTGTCCATAATGTAAGAAACATATGAAAACATGAAAATACTTCTAGCATTAATCATGTATGAAGAACACCAGTTGGTAATCTGTGGAGACCTAAAAATCATAGGGATACTACTAGGCACCCAATCAAGATACACCAAGTACTACTGTTTTATTTGCGAATGAGACAGTCGGCAAAGTCTTTGCACTACAAGAAGAACACCTGGCCAGCGAGGAGTCTGTTCCCTTGAATTGACAATGTACAGCATTACATTCTAGTTGAAGGAAATAAAATTTTTCTGCTTCTTTGCAAATCAAACTCAGGCTAATGAAGAATTTTGTGAAAAAGATGAAAAAGGAATGAGAGAAGTTCAAATTCTTGAGGGAGAAATTTTCATTGATGAGTGACCCCAAAATTAGGGAATGGAGCTTTATTGACCCCGAGATTGGTAATTTTCTGAAAGCAGAAAACTTTAGACAAATCCTCAATATCAGTGAGAAAGCAGATTGGGAAATGTTTGAAAGCATTGTTCATGCCTTTTTCTACAAGAGAAGGGTTGAAAACTATATTGAGACTGTGAACAATCTTTTAGATAAGTTTCGTAAACTTAGTTGCAACATGTCGCTCAAAATTCACTTTTTCAATTCAGATTCGATTTTATTTCTGAATATCTGAATAATAAGCACTAAGAGATATTTCACTATGATATTTCAATCATAGAACGAAGATACAAGTTTAAATGGAATGCATTTATGTTTCCAGACTACTGTTGAACCTTGAAAAGGGACGTTCCAGTAGAGACGTATAAGCGACTTGCAAAAAGTCAGTACTATTACTTTTTTAAAGCATAGTTTTAACGACGTCATGTTTTTTAAGGTATTTATTATTATGTTCGTAAACTCTAATACATCCTACACCTCACCTCACATCCTGAAAGTATATACAAGGTATCCAAATAAAAAGTATACCCACAATCACATGGAAGAGCTATCACTTGTGAATCGAAATAACAATTACCTAAGCTATGATACGAGGTCTACTCATAATAACAATATTACTAGTAATAATAATCAGCCCATAAAACCAGTTATACCTGTTAATACCTGCTCTCAAGGATATTTTGTAGAAAATCCATCCACGCTTCCCATTTTAGATAATGCCTTCAGGATGATTAGCAACAATGATAAGAAAGGATGTATCTTTGGACTTCCGCTTGCTATTATAATAGGTAATGCACCAGTAATTCATACGATAGGAGCTATCGATAACATTGTAGAAGAAAATTGTTCATTCCCAGGCCCCGTATTATTCGGGAGTGATCTTTTCTATAAAATACCATTACCAGTAAATTATTTTTCCGGAACAGCGTGTATAATGATCAATAAAAAGTTAAATAATATAGAGCTAAAAACTTAGAACAGAGCTACAAAAATGTTTAACATGTTAGATATTCCTTCCAAAAACTCTGCTAATTTGCTAAAAAAATAGTCAAATGCAGACTCCGCTTTCGTCTCAACACTTTCCGATTAATCCGTAATCTTATTCAGGGAGCCAAGCTCCAGCTCCAGCTCAACACATTTAAGTCAATAAGCTTAATCTCTAAGATGATTCTTAAATATCCACAGCTATGGCTTCAGCTCCTGTTCATCCCAATTATAAGGGAGAATCAAATCCATCTTCTGCTCATCCCAATTATATGGGAGAATCAAATAGAAATTTAAATACATTAGCTTCACCTCATTCAACATATGAGAGAGAATTAAACAGAGGTAATTCGGTTACTTCACTTACATCGCTTCATTCCAATATTGAAAGTGAACGACCAAATAATTTATCAGATCCACTCGCACCAACAGAATCTGCTGAAACAATCCAATTCAATAGACATAGTATAAAAGATTATATTATTTTTTCATTTGGTAGGTGTAAATGGGACCTTACTGGTCTTCAAACTTGAAGACCATAACAGTATTATTATCAGTAGCAATGAGATGTACCACTATATAAGTGCTGGTATTATCCCCCTCTCTACAAATTCCATATTTTAGTTATCTGACTTAAGAAGAGATTCAACTCAAGAAATGGGTTATTTGTAGGAAGTACATTAACTACTCATAGAGACAACTACATTTTAATTGATTTTCTAAATATAAGTGCTAAAGACTTCATTCATGCAACAAAAGAAAATAACGAGATAAATAGAATAATAGCAACCTGTGCTTCGATAACTACAATCACTAAAAATCTTTCAAATGAAGATTTATAGCTAGTATATAAAAAGATTTTATTAGCTGAATCCACAAAAGATAATTCAAGTTATGCTTTACATGATCCGTCACAATTAGAAGATATGATAGACCTCCTAATATCTAATAGGGACATTCTATGTCTAGAAAATGATCCCATAAGTGCAACAGATTTGGTATATTTCTCTATAGAGTTTGAGAAGAGTACCAAAGTTCCAATTTATAGTTCACCTTACAGATTACCTCATCAATATTTAGTAGATATTGTCAATTGGGTCAAAGACAATTTAGAAAAAGGTTAGTGATTCGTCTATTAATAGTCCACTTTTAATCATTCCTAAAAAGTCAAGTGGAAAACCTAGGATTGTGTTAAATTTCCGAAGACTTAACAGACTTAACAAGGTCACAGTTAAAAACAGATGGCCTATTCCTAATATTCATGAAATCCTATTACAAATAGGACAATCTAAAGTATAGTCAATTATCGATTTGCTCTTGGACTTTACGCGGCTTAATATCCATCCAGACTCTCAAAAGTACAATGCTTTCAGTACAAATAGAGGACATTTCCATTTCAAATCGTATTGCTCATGGTTTGACAAACACCCCTGCGATGTTTTCAAGAGTTATGGAAGTACCTCTTACACATTTATTAGGTACAGCATGTTTAGTTTTTATAGAGGATATCATAATTATGTCTAAAGACATTCCGGGACATTTTGTAAATTTAAAGAAAGTATTTACAGCCCTTTGGAAAGCTCAGTAAACGATTAGATAAATGCAAATTCTTTAGAAATTCTGTAACGTTTTTTGGTTCCAAGATACTGATCAAGATGTATCACCAGACAAGAATAAACTCTCCGCTCTTGAAGAATTCAAGACTCCTGAATATCAGTCAACTGATATCTCTTCTTAGGTTCTACAATTATTTCAAGAGCACATTCAACTTTCTTAAGGTATAACCACTCAACCGCTAACTGCTCTTTTAAGAGATGAATGCAGTCTTGAATGGAACATTGAACCACAAACTGCCTTAGATACCTTGAAGAAGAAATTACTTTCCCAGCCACTTCCAGCTTTCCCAGACTGCAAGAAGGAATTTATATTGTCTGCAGAAGCATCTCAGTTAGGAATATGATATCAGCTTGGCTTAACTGTGATAATGGAAAGGAAAATCTATAACTATCATCCAGTAATTATCATATCAAAATCTGAAGGAACTATAGTAATACAGAACTTAAAGCCTTGACTATTACCCATGCGTTGTCAAAATTACTTACAATAATTCTTTGTTATGAAGTAACTATAGTTACGGATCATAAACTATTAATTTATTTGTTTAAGAATAAACAATTAGCCAATAAACTAAAAGATGGAGTACCAAAGTCCAGGAATTTAACCCTACCTTTCAATATAAAGGAGGTAAATTAAATGTTTATTCAGATTATTTATCAAAGGCTTCCTTCGCGTGATGCCGAGCATTTCACGTAAATTATTTATCTACAAAATATTAAAATTTTTAAGTAAAGAAATATTTTATAAAATATTTTATGTCCTAGATCAGTGTTTCTCAAAGTGGGCGATAACGCCCCTTTGTGGGCACTGGAGGCCTAGAGGGGGGCGGTAAGGGGTCTAGAAAAAAATTGGGGGTGTTGAAATTTATTTATTAATTTTTAGTTTTATTTCTTTTATAACCTTATATATATATATATATATATATATATATATATGCTATATATATATATATATATATATATATATATATATAACTATATATATATATATATATATATATATATATATATATAACATATATATATATATAAGGAAATAAGCTAATCCGTTGGTATATTTTTTCCCTTGCCCTACATTCCTTTTTCACATGTGCATATGGACACATTTGGTCCACTTCCCGTTTGTAAAATATTTCGGTGCGAAATATATATTGGTGTTTACGAATGGTTTAACTAGATACAGAACTAGTTGCAGTTTCTTCCAAGAAGATGGTAAACAAGTTTAGAAAGCTCTTTTAGAGAGAATAGCTAGTTAATCGCATCAAGATTTCACCTATCTCGTTTCAGATTCAGCGGGGAATTTGTGAGTGAGTTCTTCAAGGAAGTGTGTTCTTTATGGAGTGTAAGCAGTACAATGTCGTAGTTACTGTAGCAAATGCTTTAGTGGAAAGAAATATGTTTAGAATAGCAAATTATTTACGTCATATATTCTCAGCAAATCATGTTGATTGGTCTTAATATATTCATTTTGCTCAACTTGCTTTAAATTCTACTTACAATTCATCCATTGGCAGTACTCCACATTTCTTATTGCATATGTACAATAAACGCTTACCTTGTGATGTTCCTAATCCACATTCTCCTTTCCTTATGAAGAAGATTTCTAATGGAGAAATATTACATGATCATGCAGCCTAATTAGTAGAAAGGTCAACACATATTCGTGAACTAGCACGAGAAAAACTCCAGTTTGAAACAGATAAATATGTTTTAAGACAGCGTTCCAATGCTCCCCATCGTCCAGTAAAAATTGGGGATAGAGTTTATCTTTCATATGTCACTCCTCCACATCAAACTCCAAAGTTAGCTAAAAAATGGTTTGGTCCATTAATGATTTTGAATATTTTACGTTTTAATAAAGTTCTCTTAAAATGTTTAACAACAAACAAAACATTTATTGCTCATATGGATCATTTTAAAATTGTGTCTTTCCCAGTACTTCGCTCGGAGGAAAACTCACTTCAAACTGGTATGCAACCATATACTCCTGCATCTACACAACAACAACCATATATTCCTGCCGCTTCTCCGCAGAATTTTAATCCTGCAGCATCTCAGAATGTTAAGGTTTCTCAACCTACATTATCTCAACCAGCGCCAGTAAAGTTTTTTCAGCCTTCATCTTTCCCTAGTAATCATAACAGAAATTTTGTTTCTAAATTTGGTCCACCAGCTTATTCTTCATTTAGTTTTCCTCCGCCAAGCAGATATGATTTAAATCGTATACCATGACGCAAGACTGATTCAGAAAGTCATCCCATTCCTCACTCAACAGGAAATATAGGGGAAAAGGTTGTTTCGTCTTCTCACCCAGTTCCTTCAACTTCATCTCCATACCAACATCAGGCTAGCTCATTGCCGAATATTAAAACGTCTCCTACAAATAAGTCGTTACTTGATAACGAGTCTAGTCCCTTAGCTTCTAAATCTTTTATGGGAGAGAGAACTCCGCAAACCCTTTGAACTTTTTCCAGTTCTATCAGTTCACAGCAAAATCAAACTAGTCCTACTAGTTGTCTACAAATTCAAATTCAAATTAGTTCTCCA
>JABUQX010000080.1:0-20000 GCA_015478945.1 Trachelipus rathkii
GGAATTTTGAGCACGAGATTCAGAGTATATATACTCACTTATATATACTCACTTCAATGCTAATGGAGTGCCACCAGATACGTCTACAAAAGGAGCTCACACCTACAATATAGGCAATCACTAGAAACACTCTTTCCGATTAAACTTCTATTTCATGAACCAAAAATATATGTAGTTTTGAGAATGAAGGAGTAGCTGTTCTTCACTTATGACGGGAGTGCAAGAAGTTGTGCGTATCTCTTTAGAAAACCTAAAGATCGTAATAGTTCAAAGTCTAATTTATATAATTACTTTGATGTGAGTGTCACTTAGGCGAAGTGTTTGTACACGTTAAGGCTGATAATATGTCTATACTTATAAGAATGTTCAAAGTTGTATCAATCTGATTATATATAACACTTCTATATAATCTTCTATATTTTATATAAATAATGTCTTTGATTTAAGTCACCAATTCAAGTATTCTCTCATATATGGCATAGGATTAAGATATGAGATATACTGAATAATCCTAGGACCTAATTGATGGTATGTGGTTTAATATAGGCAGAAGGAACATCAGAGGTAGACTACAGTGTTAGTACTTGTTCTTTCTTATTGATACCTATATATATTGAAAGAGTGATTTCTCTGCTCTACTTAATTTACATAAATATTATAATTTCTAATGCTGACCTCAATACGTATATAATATAATTCAAACATTACTTTTAGCACAAATTTTCAATACCAGGTAAAATAAATATTTACGCTAATTAATTTATAAATTAATAAATAATCTAAACTTTTTATTATACAATTTAAGAAGTATATATATATAATATATCACTATATATAATATATATGATATATATATATATATATTATATTAATAATATATAATTATATATACTATATATATATATATTTATTTATATATATAAATATTATATTTATATATATATATATTATTATATATATATATATATTATATATATATAATAATATATATATGTATATTATATTTATATTAATTAATTATTATTTAATATATTAATTAATATTAATATATTATATAATATATATATATATATTAATATTATTATATAATATATATTATTATTATATATTATATATCATTATATATATATATATATTATATATATATATATATATTATATTATTATATATATATATATATATATATATTCTATATATATTACTATATATTATATATATTGGTTATAGTATATATATATATATATATATTATATAATAATATATATATATATATATATATATATATATATATATTATATATATATATTTACTATATATATATTATATATATTATATTATATTTATAAATATATATATTTATATATATAATATATATATATTTTACTAATAAGTATATTATTATATATATATAGTTATATATATATATAATATATATATTATATATATATATATATATATATATATATTAATATATAGTATATTATATATATATTATGATATATTAGTTATATATTATTATTATATATATATACTATATATAAATTATATTATAATATATATATATAGTATATATATATATATATATATATATATACAATTTAACACACAATTTCTCTACCAGAATAATACACTATTTTTATACACAATTACAATTTTAATAGGCTACCAATAGATTTTTATAAAACCTTTCTAGATTTGTCAAGGACTATATGTTCGTAAAGTAATTATCTCACCTTTGAGATTGGTCATGCAAAAATAGCATACTTAATATGGTCCTTGCCCTTCTCTCAACACATAGGTAGCACCAAAATGACAAAAGTTCGTTTTGCCTCACTCCAGAACGCCTTAAGGCTACTGAATACAGGCTTTGCAGCACAATATGTGGAGGCAAGAGGTTTTGTCTTGATCTCTTTAGCGTTTATTCCAAAATATGCATTGTAAAAGAACTTTACTAACGGCGTTATAGTGCATTGGCTGGTCACTAAATAGTACTTTTGGCCACAACATAACAAAATCTATCAGGACTGTTTTATCATACTTTCGTATTCATTTATGTAATTTAAGGATTTTGCTAATGTTATTCTGCCTGCAAAATAATCACAAAGAATGAAAATAAAGCTTTTAGAATACACTTTAAAACACTGTTCCTAGATGAGAACAGTCATGGATTTAAAGTAAGAATACTTAGTTGGAGAGTGAGCAATGCAATCACTATCATCCACTCTGCGCCCGAGCGGGTCAGCTAGAAGACTGAGCTCTCTAATGCTCTCCTAGGTAGGTTAGCCCGGGCTTGTTGTTGTATTGCTCGTCTGTATCTTAAAAACTTAGACTCGATTGAGGAATATGAATGCTTAATTTGGATTTAGGAGACAAATTTCATTAACACCACCTATAAAAACCCCCAGGAACATTTTGGTCGCCGGCCTGTGTAATAATATATAATAATAATTAATAATAATAATATAAATAATAATATAATATATAATATAATAATAATAATAATAATAAGAATAATAAATAATTATTAAATAATGAATAATAAATATAATATAAAAGAAAAATATTAAGGTTAAATAATTTTAATAAAAACTTAATGTAATATAATGATAATAATAATAATAATAATAATAATAATATATAATAATATATTAATAATAATGTATAGTAATAATAATAATATATAGATAATAATAATTTTTAAGTAATATTAATAATAATAATAATAATATGATTATATCATTTTAATATTATAATAACAGTAGTAATAAATAATACTACAAAAAAGCTGCATGGATATTCATTAACACCTTTTTGTTTTGTTATCTGGTCGTCCGTCGCACCTTTTGCCGCATGCTCGGCTGATACCGGGACCAGAGAGGAATCCGGTTTGAATTGTTGTTAGTGGATGAGGGTCTCAGCGGAGGATCCATAAGAGAAATTTAACATCATTATCAAAATTGATTTCTTAGCTTGTTCTTAACATTTATCCGAGTAATTTAGTAATGTTCATTTACTCTATCGTCGCTAATACATTTGCCTTTTTGTTCCCTCTCTCCCCCAGTAGTTAAAGATACCTTTTGAAGGCCGATGTGGAAACTTTTGTTAAACCGTTGGGATATTTTTATTTCCCTCTCTCACCACTTTCTCATCTCACTAAATAAAACGAGAGTTTTTTTTTTCGAAACAATAAAAATTAATTAATAATTTTAGGAGGCAATAATAATATAATACTAATTATAGTATTATAATATTATATAGAATATAAAAAATATATATAAATAGATAAACTATGAAATAATAAAAATAATAAATAAATTAATATTTTTTTTAATATTTAATATAATATATTGATAAATATAAGGTAAATATAAATAAAAAAAATTGATTAAAGAAATGATGTAATAATAATATAAATTAATAGCAAAAAATAAATAAATATTTAGATAATATACAAAGAATATGGAATTATTCAAGAAATATATAAATAAATTAATATAGTATATGTTTTTTCACCTATTTTATAGATTATATAAAAATTTATATTTATTTTTGTGGTAACTAATTATTAGGTTTATAATTTAATATTTTAAATTTCTAAATCACAATATGTGTGTTAGGGTATTTTATATTGATATATTTATTTAATGCTGATTCTTATTCTTTTAGTATTATTATATATATTATCTACCTGTATATGGCCCCTGCATTACCACCGCACTGCACCGTCCCCTGTGTGACTACTCCTACTACAGTTAGGCTTATTCGTTATCGGGCTATAGATGTTGGCAGCGCGCTAGGTGTGTGTCGTAACTCTCGTGTCTTATGACGAGGTAACGTCCCTCGTTGCGCAATACCCGGAGGTGATAGTTGTGTGACCCCCTAAAAAATTCGATAAATGTTTCGTAGAAGGTTGAAAAATTTTGAGAGCGATTCGGAGTCGGTTTTCTTTTCCTGTGAAAGAGTTCGTAATCGGAATTGCAGAGATTTGGCTAAGTCGGTACCTGGTGCTGCTTCTCGGTACGGTGAGAGTTAGTAAATATTTGTGGTTATATGATGATACAATATTTGGTATCTTTATTATATGTTTTTCGACCCGTTAGATTCTTGAATATGTATGGTTCAAGATCGTAAGGGGTGGTCCTTTGTGGATCCTCCCCGGATGGGGTTACCCGTAGAAATGACGGTAATTGCATAATGAGAAGTGGGAGAAGGAATCAGATTCGGTAGTAAAGAGAGATAGAGTCTTGAGTTATTGAGGATTCGAGTTGTTTACAACTGGCACCTGGTGCTGGGCGGTGCGGTTGCTTGGATGTTAAATAAAAGTATTTCGCTTAGTCCCATATTGGTAATCCAAAATAGTATTGTTTTGTAAGTGGTTGTAGAACTTGAATTAGTGAGGGTTGTATTAGTTCGTAAGGTGTCAGGGTAACCCCCCTGGATTCTGTCTCTCGTCATCCTCGAAGAAATGCGATGGAACACAAAAAGCAGAAGAAGTATGGAGAAAGTGAAGAATGGAGGTATGTAGATAAGGAGACTGATGTAAGGAAACAGAAGTTTTGATATTCGGCACTGGTGCTGGAGCCAGTACGGTGCTGAGTTAGTAAACATACGTTTAGCCTCAGACTGACATTTCTATTTTCATAATCGTCGTTTCTTATATCACGTTTTTATTTTCAACTAAATAGGTATGTTTTTTTGCTATTTTTAATTTATATTGAGTTCTATTTTACATTTATTCTTTGTGTTGAAATTTTTTTAATTTATATTTTTTTTTAATTTATTTTCGAATTTTTATTATTTTTTTATTTTTTTTTTTTAATTTATTTGTTTTATTTGCTTTTAAAACATTTTGGTTTTTATCTAAGATTTTCATGCTTCTCCCATTTATATCTTTAACAATTTGCGTTTTCAACACCACTTCTTATTAGCAGTAAATCGTGAAATTTCTAGTTAATCAAGACCACCTCCAACCTACCTCTCCCCACTTCAGCCCGTTGATTCTATTGAATCTGTTGAGTTCTATTTGATCTATTGAATTCATGTCATAATGTTTTTGGTATAACTAATATACACAAAACTTTTTATTCTTGTTTATGTTTATAACTTAAAATATTTACATTTACATACCCTACTTAAGCAATGTGAAGATCGATTGTAAATATGTATAATAGTTAAATCAACCACCCATCCTAGCACTCCCCTACCTCTCGCTCGTGAATCTATTGATCTATTGATCTATGGATTCAATGTCCATATTTTGTATAAAAAGCTTTTGAATTTTATTTGTTTAAGAATATATTTTTTACTAAATTATTGTTGATGTTTTTAGCATTACCCATAACAGTATAAACGTTATGCTTTAATTTTATCAGTTAAATCAATTATACTACCCAACCCACCCTCACTCATCTCCACCCCCACCCTGTGATTCGTATTGATGTTCATGTCATATTTTGTATAACATTACACAAAAACTCTTTTATTCCTTTTATGCTTATAACTTAAATTTTTTTTTAATATTTTTATTCTAATATCCTTTAAGCAGTAATATCTGGTAAATCAGTATATGTCTAACTTACCAATTCGCTTTAGCCTCCCACTCGCCCGTTGGCTGATATTTATCTGATTTGATCATTGAGTCTATGATCTATTGATCTTATTGATTCTGTTAATTCAAGTCATATTTTTGTATATTACCAAAACACAAAACTTATTTTCTTCTTATGTTTTATTATTACTTAAAATATTTGTCTATTTTTACACATCTCCTATTATAAGCAGTGAAATTCATTAAATCAAAGTAATCAAATCTGCCTCCCGTTACACCTTCCTACCCATACCATGATTCTATTTGTATCTAATTTGATCTATTGATTCCAAGTTCATATTTTTGTATATATAACTTTTATTTTAATTTGTTTATAAATAATTTTGTACTAAAATTGTTATGTTTTTACTTCCCCTTAATAGCAGTAAAGCAGTAAATAATTTTATTCACTCCTCCTAACCTCCTTCAGCCATCCTCCACCCACCATTTCCTATGATCTATGATCTATTTGATCTTGTTTTCAAGTCAGCATTTCAAGCATCAATTTTGGATAATATCATAGTATCATAGTAAAAACAGTTCTTTTATTTTATCAAGATCAACGAATTATATTGCTTGAACGTAGCAAAAGTTTTTTTCCACATTAATAACTGCCATCATTAGCAATCATCTTTATAACTTAAGTTAATATTATATGTCAACGACAAACGCTAACAACAATCCTTTAAGAAGCGAATAACTGCTAACTATTAAACAAAGTTTCCCATTTACTTAACGTATTCATTGTAAAGTATACTAATCATAGCATATTAAATAATAGAAATCTTATGGTCACTTACTTTTGGGTCATGCATATCTCTATCATTATGAATGCTAATTTATCATTAACATGGTGTATATTTTTAACAAAAATATTAATCATCACCTTGTCTAAAGTTATCATACTGACCAAGAATAATATAATTTAAGCCTGAACTTATTCTGATGAATACCTAAAGCGGATAAATGCAAACTAGTAAGATGTTTTTATCTCTCTTTAAAGCTAAACTAATAGAACATTAACAAAGCTAACACACAACAGCCGTAAGAATATACCGTGCATCATTAACAATCTTTAAAACCAATAATATACGACATAGGGGAATTAAAATCAAGTTTTCAACTTTTTTATAACATTATATTTTTGTCAATGAATGTAGTAGCGTTATATAAATATTTATTAAAAATCATATAAGTTTATTTTGTAAATATATTTAAGATCATGCTAAGCAAGAGGACAAGGGATTTCAACATAAACTGAGCAATGTTTTATATATACTCTGCCAGAGGATTCAACCCCCTTTGAAAGGAGTAAGTATAAATGTCATTTTGCAATCCACTAAACCATTTTTCCTCATATTTGGTTCAACAGCAGCGCTACTCTTCTCTTCTCAAGCCAGAGTAGAAGTAAGATCTTATCCATTTGCTGCTTAGTTAATAACATTACTCTCTGTACACTCTCTATTATTGCGGAAAACCACATATTTCAGCGTAAATTTACTGATTTACTGATTTACTGCTTTAGGATCAGTGAATTATTACACTTTACTTTGATATTTTATTCAAAAGAACTTATTTTTATTTATGTTGTTTGGATAAAATTTTGTTATGTTTTGTTTTGTTTTGTCTAAGTTTGTTTCAATTTATTGTGTTGTTGTTTGTTGTCAGGCTAGATTAATATGTACTTCGACCTTGATATTTGGTTGTTTGTACGTCGTTATTCTTTGTTTACTTTCTTCTGCATTGTTGAAAGAAAGAATCTCATTACATTTGGGTGGACTTTTATTACACTCGAGTTTTCATCAGTAGGATTATTTTTCGTCTGTGTTGATACGAATGACGTTCTCCACCTCCTCCCTCTACTCTTGTTGGTGATATCTTTAAGAGGACCTTCGTTATCCCAACGATGTGTCATTTATATATTTTAATCGTAAACCAAATGGAGTCAGATACATTATTTGTAGTTCAAGCCGGAGGTGCAAATAATAGACCTTCTGTATTTCATTTTTCTGTTGAAGAAATCTCAAAGTTATTGATATTACAGGAGCTTCTGTAGTTAAGGCTAAGTGTGTGTTCATCGATACATTGACCTCGTAGTTGGAAATATCTAGCGGTGGAGACAGGTTTGAGGGTTCTAATGAATAGATTTGCTGTTTGTTCTTCGTGCGTCCGTGTACATTGTAAAAAGCCTTTGATGTGCTCAACTATTAGAATAACGCCATTCGATAGTGTCCCTCTGGCATACATGATAGGTTTTCACGAGTTTTCGAACATCTGAAAATAATTACATGCTTTGATTAAATGGATAAAACGAATTAACATCACATCTGACGACGTTCGACTGAGTACTTGAGGACGTTAATGACGTATAGCTCATGGGTAATGCTACGATATTTACGTGTTGAATATGTTGGTGTTTCTCGTATAATAGAGGTTTGTTACATGGAGTTATGTTTAATTATCTTAGCGGAACTATGGTATATTAGTTTACTTCTCTCTGGCTTTGAGAGAGTGCCTTGTTGCTTGTTGAACCAAAAATATGAGGTAAATTAATGGTTTAAGTGTTTGTCAGAATGCGATTTATACTTACATTCCTTTCAAAGGGGTGTTTGAATCTCTGGATGAGATATATAAACATGCTCAGTATGTTGAATCTCCTTGTTCCCTGCTCAGATGATTTTAATATATTTAAAATAAACTTATATGTTTTTATATATTTATATACGCGTCTTTTCATTGAAAAATATGTTATTATAAAGATGAATAACTTTGTTTTAATCCCCTATGTTCGTTTGTATTTGGTTAAGTTTGTTTAAGATAACTGTTTTATAGCGATACGGCTGTTGTGTGGTTATAGTATATGTGTTATGGTTCATTAGTTTTAGCTAAAATGATGGATAAGAATCTTTAGCTATGTTTGTGCATTATCCGTTAGGTTATTATTGTGAATGTTTAGGTCACAATTTTGTTAATATTACTATGTTAATGTAATATAAAGCATTGTTGCGTTAGCTTATATTCGTTGGTTCAGTATATATTTATGACAAGTGTTATGTAATATTTTTTGTTAATATATTCACCATGTTTTAATGTAAAACTAACATTGATATGTTAGAGATATGCATACCCAAAGTGTGAAAAGGTTACTTTTTTATATGCTATGTTAGTTACCTTACTGTCGTTAAGTATGGAACTTTGTTAATGTTAGCAGTTTATTCGCTCTTAAGGTGTGTTAGGGTTTGTCGTTGTTACAGTTATATTCTTTAGTTTCTAGAGTGATTGCTATGTTAAGCGTATTAATTGTGAAAAACTTTGCTACGTTAGCGTATATATTCCGTTGATCTGTGTATAAAGAACTTGTTTTTATGTTATGCTTATCCAAAATGATGCTCGAAATGTGACTTGAAAACATAGATCAATAGATCAATAGATCAATAGATCATAGGATGGTGGGTGGAGGGGGGAAGGAGGGAGAGGGTGGTATTATTTACTGCTTTACTGCTTTAGGGGAAGTAAAACATAACAATTTTAGTAAAAATATATTTTTAAACAAATAAAATAAAATGTTTTATACAAAATATGACTTGAATCAATAGATCAATATATCAATAGATCAATAGATCATGGATAGTTAGGAGGGTGGTGGCGAGGGCAGTTTGATTTACTGATTGTACTGATTTACTGCTTTAAGGGTGTAAAAAAAAACGCAGAATTTTTAAGTTATAAACATAAAGAAAATAAAATAGGTTTTGTGTTATGTTAAAAAAAATATGATCTTGAACATCAATGGGATAAATAGAATCAATAGATCAATATATCAATAGATCAAGGGGGGGGGTGGGGAGGGTAGGTTGGGTAGTTTGATTTACTGATTTACAGATTTACTGCTTTAGGATATGTAAAATGTAAAAAAATTTGTTATAAGCATAAAAAGAATAAAGGTTTTGTGTTATGTTATACAAAATATGACATGAATCAATAGATCAATAGATCAATAGATCAATAGATCATGGGTGGGGTGTGGGAGGTTGGGTTGGGTAGTTTGATTTTACTGAAATTTCACTGCTTTGGGTATGTAAAAACATAAACAATTTTAGTAAAAAATATATTTTTAAACAAATAAAATTAAAAGTTTTATACAAATGACTTGAATCAATAGATCAATAGAACACGGGTGGGGTGGGGTGGGGAGGGTAGGATGGGTGGTTTGATTTACTGATTTACTGATTTACTGCTTTAGGGTATGTAAAATTACAATTTTTTTTTTTAATTGAGTTATAAAACATAAAAGAATAGAAGTTTTTGTTATTTTATACAAAATATGACATGAATCAATAGATCAATAGATCAATAGATCATGAGTGGGGTGGGAAGGGTAGGTTAGGTGGTTTGATTTTCTAATTTACTGCTTTAAGACGTTTTATAATAACTGGTATAAATTTTAAGATATAAACATGACAAGCATAAAAATGTTAGTAAAAACAAAAAGTTTTAAGCAAATAAAACAAATAAATTAAAAAATAATAATAAAAAATAATAAAAATTTGAAAATAAATTAAAAAAATTAAACTGAAAACAAAAATTAAACACAAAGAATAAATGAAAAATGAAACTTATAATATAAAAATAGCAAACAATATATTTTAGTTGACGTGTATAAAAAGAAAACGAGATTTGAAAACAGAAATGTAGTCTGAGGCTAAACGTATGTTTACTAACTAAGGCACCGTACCGGCTCAGCAGCCAGTGCCGGTATCAAACTTCTGTTTCCATCTCAAGTCTCCTTTCTACATCCTTCCTTCTTCCTCCTTCTTCCTTCCTCCATCTTCTGTTTTTGTGTTACATGCATTTCTTCGGGGGAGACAGAATCCGGGGGGCTCCCTGACACCCTTTACGAACTTACAACCCTCATATTTGAATTCTACGACCTTATAAACATATATTTTGATACCTATATGGGACTAAACGAATATTTTTATTAACTCAGCCCAGCACTTTCCTCGCAGCACGCGGTGCCGTTGTTCAACTCCGCATCTCTAACTCAGACTCTTTCTCCGCAGCTTCCGAATCCGACTCCTTTCTCCACTTCTCTAAATGTCCAGTTCTCGTTCATTTCTACGGGGTTAGACCTCCTAAATCGGGTGGTCCCAGACATTCTCCCCCTCACGATCTTGAAACCATCATATTCGAGATATACGGGTTCGATAACATATATAAAGCGGTTACATAAGGGCACAACCCTTCTTTGGGTTGTGACTCTTACCGCTTACACACAACCCCCTTCGGGGTCCCACCCGAGAGTGGGTCTTCATGCATCTCTTCTGGGGTGATTCCTATTGTATGATGGGGCTCGTCGCCGATGAAATTGTTCGGTTATGTTATAGTTAAATGATTGGAGCCTTATGTGATTGAGGGAGTCATTCGTGAAAGCTTTTGTATAAACATGAAAGTAAACCCTAATGGTAAGCCTACCGTGTAAGTCTAACTGAACATCTGTGTGTCATTATAGCGTCAATACCTCGGCGAGTATGTTAGTTAGGTTCTTTGCAGGGTGTAGACAAAGTTGGTTACGTTTTGTGATGGCCTTGGTAGTTACTTGTACTGATATTGAATCAGTCAGTACTTTGGTAAGGTGTTGACTGCTTATTCGAGCGTAAGGTATGTTATGTTTCTTAGTTTAGGCGATATTATGTTAACTTTACGGTTGTTAAAAACTTTTGTTTTTGATTTATTAAAATTATAAATTTAATAATAATATTATAATAATAATAATTAATAATAATTAATAATTAATACATAATAATATATTAATAGTAATTAATAATAATTAATTAAATGAATATATAATAATAATATAATAATAATAATAATAATAAAAAATAATAATAATAATAATTAATAAATAATGAATAATATGATAAATAAGTTAATAATAATAATAATAATAATAATAATTTAATAATAATAATAATTAATAATATAAATATATTTAATAATGTTCGTGTATGTGATAATAAATATGAAATTTGGTCTCTGATTTATGTTATTGGAACTTTGCTGATTGTTTGACGGTTTGATTTCGTTGCGTAAGGTATGTTGGTTTTGTCGTTGCACGATTATATTATTAGTTCTTTGCTATGATATTGTTTAGCTTATTGATGTGAAAACTTGTTACGTTAGCATATTTTCGTTGGTCAGTATATAAAACACTTATTTTTGTTGTTATGTTTATCCAAATATGATACTCGCAAATTATGCGCTTGAATCGGATAGAGTTTCAATAGATTAATAATCATTAGAAGGGATGTGTGGGAAAAAGTAAAGGTGGACAAGGTTGGGTATTGGTTTTGGTGCTGTACACTCAGGGAGCCTCCAGTTCGGGTACCACTTATTACCGGACTTTAACTATGATGGTAGCATTCAATTAGATACTTATTTTTATGTCATGTTTTGGATAAAACTTTGTTTATGTTTAGTTTTGTTTGGCTAAGTTAGGTTATGATGAATTTTTTGTCAAATATTACGATGTTGAATTGTAAAAATTGTTTTGTGTTTAGCATGATTTTTCGTTTGTCAGTATAATGATTAGACAAGGTTATGCTAAAAATTTTTTGTTAACTATTACGATGTTAATGTAAAAAATTATACTTGGTATGTTAGAGATATGCTGTGATAAAAGTGTGAAATACTTACGTTTTGTACGAAGTGGTAAAGGTACTTTACTGTTTGTTAAGTGCGGGAAGTTTGTTTTAATGTTATGTAGTTTATTCGTGCTAATCGGTGTGTTTAGGTTTGTCGTTGTACATTATAATTTTAGTTCAGGTGATGCTATGTTAGCTTTATTAATATAAAAACGTTGTTACGTTAACATATATTCGATTGTGTTGTATTAAATGAACTTATTTTTGTGTTTATGTTACCGAATGATATCTCGAAAGTGAACATGATCAAGTAGATCAATAGATTCAAAAGGTCATGGAGGGATGGGGTGGGGGGGGTTGATGATTACTCTGATTTACTGTATTTCGTGATTTTCTTGATTTTACTTGATTTCCTGATTTTTGATCTGGTTTAAAAAATCAGTAACTATTACATATTTACTATGATAATTTTATTCAAAAGAACTTTTATTTTTATGTTATTTTGGATAAAACTTGTTATTGTTTACAGTTATAGCGTGAATCTTGATGTATAATTAGACATATTATGATAATATTTTTGTAAAGTATTACTGTGTCAATGTAAAATTAACGTTTAATATGTTAGAGATATGTTTGAAAAAGTATGAATAGGTTACGTTTTGCATACAATGTTAGTTACTTTACTGATGTTAAATGTGGGGAACTTTGTTAATGTTAACTTTTTATTCATGCTTAAGTTGTGTTAGTTTGTCGTTGTACATTATTTTCTTAGTTCTTATGATGCTATGTTAGCTTTTATTAATATGAAAACATTGCCTGATGTTAGCTATATATTTCTGCTGTGTTAGTATATACAGAACTCATTTTTTTGTGCTATGTTTAATCCGAAATGATTACTCGAAAATGTTGACGTAAATCATAGTGTTTTAATTGTAAAATTTAACATGATTTGGTTAGATGATATGCTTGAAAAAGAGTGATTAGGTTACGTTTTGCTACTCTGTGCTAGTGATACTTTTACTGTTGTTAAGTTTGGAATTTGTTTAATGTTAGTAGTTTATTTCATGCGTAAGGGTTGTGTTATTTTTTTGTCATTGTACGATTGAATATTTCTTTAGTTCTGGTAATGCTATTTAGCTTTATTAATGTGAAAACAATGTTACGTTAGCAATTATATTTTCGTTTGGTTAGTATATATAAGATCCTATTTTGTATTATGTTTTTTCCGAAATATGATACTACGATTATTGGTGACCTGTAATCATTAGATCAATAGATCAAAAGGTCAATAGACGGAGTGGTAGGGAGGGGTGGGGAGGTGGACGGGTGGTTTGATTTACTGATTTACTGCTTCAAATTCGGTAAATTATTTACACTTTACTATGAATATTTTATTTCAAAACTAATTTTTATGTTATGTTTGGAATAAAACTTTTGTTATTTTTATGTTATGTTTTTGCAGTTATTCGTTTGTTTGGTTTTTGCAATTATTTTGTTGGGGATTAAATTATTTAGGTAAGGTTATGAATAAAATTTTGTTAAATTATTACTATGTATAATGTGAAAACTTTGTTAGGTTAGTATATATTCGTTGGTCTGTATTATAATCGGACAAGGTTATGATTCATGTTTTGCTTAAATGTTACTGTGTCAATGTAATGTTACATTGATATGTTTAGAGATATGCTTGAAAAAAGTGTGACGCCCCTTGTAAGTGTTAGAAATGTTGTTAAGGCTATGTTTAATTTTTCTAGTTACGTTTTTTTGTAAATATTACTATGACAATGGTAAAATTAAAACTGGTTTGTTAGAGAAATAATAAGTTTCGTAAGATATTATTGTGTTAACTGATGATGATGTGTTAGAAACGTAAGCATAGTTAAGTTTTTTGCTGAGTAATGTTAGTTTTGCCGCTTGAGAATTTTGCAAGTGTCTACGTTTTTTCAAGTTAGTTCAAAATGATGTGTATATTTCGTATGAGTGACACTTTTGGATGAATTAGGTAAGTTCATAGTTTATGATGCTGGTATCTTTGATAGCATGGTCGCTTTGTTAAGGGATTTTTGTTAGATAATACTTACTGCTTTAAGATGTTGCTGATTGTTGGATAAAGTGGGAATGCATTTTAGTTTTGTATGTCTGTATACCCTGTACTTTATCCTTTGATAAGTAGGGAATGTTTTGTGAATTGTTGAGCAGATTATTTCATTAACGTGATGTATGTTGATTTATCGTTGTTGCATTGTATGTCTCAGTTTCAGGTTATGATATGTTTATTGATGTGATGTGAAAACTTTGTTACTTAGCATATATTCGTTGGTCTGTATGATATTAGGTAAGGTTTATGATTAATGTTTGTTAAATTATACTATGTTAAGGGTAAAATACCAATGACTATGTTTCGAGATATTGTTTGAAAAAGTGTGAACAGGCTACGTTCTGTATGTCGCTGTTAGTTACTTACTGCTGGTTTAAGTAAATGGAACTTTTGTTATGTTGACTGTTTAAGTTCGAGCGTAAGGTAAATGTTAGGTTTGTCGTTGTACATTATATTCTTAGTTCAGGCTATGATAATTGTTAGCTTTATTGAATGTTACTTTGTTTTTACGGAATAGCATATATTCGTTTGGTTTAGTGTATAAAGAACTTTATTTTTATGTTATGTTTATCCAAAATGTCACTCGAAATATGTACTTATTGCAATAGATCAATAGATCATAGAAGGGTGGGCGGGGAGGGGAGTAGAGGGTAGGGTGGATGGTTTGATTTACTTATTTACTGATTTACTGCTTTAGTGTATGTAAAACATGACAAATTTTTTAGTAAAAAATATGAACTTGAATCAATAGAATCAATAGATCAATAGATCAATCGATATCACGAATGGACAAGAGGGTGGTTGGATGTGTGGGTTTGGATTTACTGATTTATCTGATTTACTGCTTTTAGTGTTATGTAAAGACTTGACATATTTTAGTAAAAAATATGACTTGAGTCAATATGATCAATTGATCACGACTGGACAAGAGGGTGGTTGGATGGTGTTTGATTTACAGATTTACTTATTTACTGCTGTTTTAGTGTATGTAAAACATGTTAAATTTTAGTAAAAATATGACTTGAATCAATAGATCTATATAGATCAATAGAATCAATAGATCAATGATCAATAGATCACGAAAGGGTTGGGGAGGGTAGTTTAATTTACTTGATTTACTGATTTACTGCTTTAGTGTATGTAAAACTTGACAATTTTAGTAAAAAAAATATGACTTTGAATCAATAGATCAATAGTATCAATAGATAATAGATCATAGATCAATAGATATCAAATAGATCAATAGAGTCAAATTAGATCAATAGATCACGAAAGGTGTGGGGAGGGCAGTGTTTACTGATTACTTTGCTTTAGTGTATGTTAAAACGTAAATTATATATTATAAAAAAATATGACTTGAATAAATTAGATCAATAGATCAATAGATCAATAGATCACGGAAGGGGTTGAGGAGGGTAGTTTGATTTACTTAATTATCTGATTTACTGCTTTAGGTATGTATAAACGGTAAATTTGTAGTTATTAACTTAATAAAGAAATATAAAATAGTTTAATTTTTTTTTTTTTTTTTTTTTTTTATTTTTTTTTTTTTTCTGTATCGAGGATATATCATAAGAAAGATGTTATACCAGTTTCGTCGTTCTATGTTAATATTTTATCAGGTTTTGGGGGGCCGGAGACCCCCTTTGGTGGTTGTGTACGGCTATTTAACTCCCATTTAATATATGTGGGTACCTTTTATGAAGGGTGTATACCAAGTTTCGTCGTTCTATGTCAATTTCAAAGTTTGGGGGCTGGAGACCCCCTTTGGGTGTGTACGGCATTTTAATCTCATATAGTGATGTGGGTACCTTATGTGAAGGGTGTATTACCAAGTTTGCGTCGTTCTATGTCAAGTATTTCAGGTTTGCGGGGCTGGAACCCCCTCCCCCTTGGGTGTGTTACGGCTATTTGAACTCCATAATATATGATTTGGGTAGCTATATAGTCAAAGAGTACATACGAGTTCAACCTTCTACGTTCAATATTCAGGTTTTGGGGGTCCAGCACCCCCCTGAGTGGGTGTGCATGGCCGAGTATACGCACGTCTACTGCCGATGGTTACGTTCTCGTCATCTCCATTTGGGGTGTCAAGTTTGAGAGAGATGCTCATGTAGCAAACTCTATCCGTTACTATAAGTGATGTGCGGTGCAGTGCGGTGCGTGTGCGGTGCGGTGCAGTGCAGTGCGGTGCAGTGCGGTGAAGGGCACAACCGGTGCGGGAATATGCACGTCAAAATAAAATAAATTTCGGTAATGTAAACAATTTTCTTTTTATTTATTTTTTATTTTTGTTATTTATTTATTTTATTTTATTTATTATTCTATATAATTAAAAAATGTTATTCGGTAAAAAAAAAATCGTTTTTTTTTCAGGGTGCTAGGGTTGCCAGAAAATGCCAAAAAAATGCTAAAAAGGCTAAAATATTACATTATGCCAGATTTGTCGCTAATCTGGCCACCTCCTTGGATATACATTCTTTGACTACTTCTCGCCAAAGCTACTGATCACAATCTAACAACTATGTAATAATTATTATCTATATATATATATAATATTGTTTAGTAATTATTTATATATATTTATACTATTATATATATATATATATTTATATTTTATATTATTTATTAATTATTATATATACTATATATATAATAATATACTATATATAATATATATTTATTATTAGTATATATATTATATATATTATGATTTATATATTATATAGTAGTGGCTCAGCATCAGAAGATGTCAGTCATTGTAACTATGAAAACTATTAACCATCTACATGGAATAAATAAAATTTTTGTATTTTGAGCATGTAAATTTCATCGAAGAAACTTATAATAAATTTTATTTTATTGTAATATTTATTAAAAACACCTTAAATATTTGTGAAAAATCTTACACCTGGCTTTGCACGCTTTGATTGACTTGCAAGGTGCATTACTTCCTCGATTGCATAGAAGGTGCCAAATGACCATCTTTTTTTTACTCTTTGGAGAAACTGGTTTATTTTTTGTTTTATTATGTCCTTTTTAGGGGTTCCGAGCCGACGGAGGACAAAGAGGGGGGGACGAGTCCCTCGGTCGTCCCCGGTAAGGCTTGCGAGAAACCCCACGAACTCTATCCATCGTTCTTGTTTTCCCGTGGGATTTTTTTATGTTTTTTAAAAAAAAAATTGCAACTATTTTTTCACTTGCGTGTTCCGTTTGGTAATTGTTCTGTCAAGTATTTGAATTTGTCAATATAAATGTAAATTTTTCTAACATTTTAACAATTTTAATTTTTTAAAAGAGTCGTTATTTTTTTTTTTAATTTTTTTTTTAATTACGGGGTAATTAAATGTCTCTCTGGATTAAATAATTATGATATTTATTTTTCGTTTGTACCTGTTATAGTTTTCTTAGTTACATGCATGTAACTTTTCGGGATGCTGACCTATACATATATATATATTATACTATATATATATATATATATATATATAATATATAATATATTATATATATATATATATATATATATATATATATATATATATATATCATATATATATATATATTGTTATTTTATATATATATATAAATATGTAACTCTATATATATATATATATATATATATATATATATAGTATTTTATATATATATATATTATATTATATATAGTATATTATATTTTTTTTTTTTTTTTAAATATGTTAAAATAATTATAATTTATAAGAAATATTTCAGCTTCCTTTTATTTTTTTATTTTTTTTGTCTTTAATTGCAGGAAAAAAGTTTTTCTGATGTATAAATTATCTATATTTATTTTCGGTTTGTAATCCTGTTATTATGTTTTTCTAGTTACATGCCGTGAACTATTCGTGGATGCTGACCTATATTATATATATTATATTATATATTATTATATATTAGTATATATTATATATATATATATATTATTATTATATATATATATATAATATATATATATATATTATATATATTATATATATTTATTATTTAATTATATATTTATTATATATATTATATTATTATTATGATATATATTATATATATATATAATATTATATATATTAATTCTATATTATATTATATACTAATATATATATATATATGTTGTGGTTGTGTGTGTGGTGTTGGTGTGTGTGTGTGTGTGTGGGTGTGTGTGTGTTGTGTGTGTGTGTGTGTGTTGTGTGTGTGTGTTGTTGTGTGTGTGTGTTGTGTGTTGTGTGTGTGTGTTGTGTTTGTGCCTGGTATTTTTTCGTCCGCTCCTGTAGCATACTCTACAATCATAAGGAAGTACGATGTTGTGAATTCTATTACTTACCTAGTTGAGTAAACAACTTTAAATTGGCACAAATTTTTGTGGGGACCTGAAGATTCCTTGACTATTAAACAGCGAATGTTGAACAGGGATATACAACAAAATTCATGTGCTGCTTCTCTGCAAATGGTAACAGCTGGGCAGAGAATAAATCACTACGTTTCGGAAAAAGTGGCCTCAAAGACATTATTTCAATCCTGGGACCAAAAACATATTACATATAAACACTTGTGAATCCGCAGTTTGTCTTTCTTCCACCCTTGCACATTAAACTTGGTTTTATGAAAATATTTGTAAAATAAGCTCTTTACAAAGAAGGTGTGGCATTCTTACATCTCAGAACAAATTCCCAAATTTAAGTGAGGCAAAGATAAATGAAGAGGTTTTTATTAGCCCCCAAATTAAAGCAGGCTTCCGAGATGGAGAGTTCGAAAGGAAACTGTCAGAAGGACAAAAAGCGGCCTGGCTAGCATTCAAATCAGTGTGCTCAGGTTCCTTGGAAATGAGAAAGCTGAAAACTATGAATATCTTTTACGTTAAATGGTGAATTGCTTTCGTGAAATAGGTTGCAATATGTTTTTAAAACTACACTTTATGGACTCGCATCTGGACTTCTTCCCCCCCCCCCCAACCTTGGCCGCAATTAGTGATGAGCATGGTGAAAAGTTTCACCCAGGACATTTCTATTTTTGAAAAGCGTTTCAGTTGACGATGGAATGAAAGTATGCTTGCTGAATATTGCTGGTCCTCCTATCAGGGACCACCAACAGATGCCTAACAGAGGAAACAACCAAAAAAACTCATTTTAAAGTGTGTGCTTGCTATAATAATCAAGACATTGTTACAATTCTTTGTAACCAATATGTATAAATAGAAGGAGTGTGTCTACAAAGAAAAAACGTACGTGATGGAGCTTTTTGATTTTCATAAATGTAAAAAAAATTGAAAAACGCACCTTTTGCTTATACAGAATCACATATTTTCAAGTAAAGGACGAAAAAAAAATTAAAATTAGTGTGTAGGTGTAATTTCTATTAAGCTTTAACTGCCATAAAATTGAATTTTAATTCTCAAGCTGCCTTTTTAATAATTTTTTTAAAAAGTTAATTAACCAAATATTGAAATTTATTAACTGTTTCATAATTAACATAACATTCCTATTTAAAAATTAAAAAATTAATTTTAACATATTATTTCTATAAATTATTAGTTTTTTTATCAAATGTTTCAGGAGTAACTCTATTTTCTCCTATCTTCAAGATTAGCCAACAATAATAGAAATATGCATCTTGATTGCTCATACAGCACTCCTGTGATTGGCTCCTAAATGGTGATGCAAAT
>JABUQX010000080.1:25000-40000 GCA_015478945.1 Trachelipus rathkii
ATTACTCATTCTTATAAGGTATAAGAAACATTTGTACCATTCTTAAAAGCTTGTGTGGAGAGATCACATTCCCTCTTACATTTTCTATCTTCCTTTGTTTTGCTGCTAAGGAGAGGTTTCTTAAAACAGATAGTTGCACTCAGGAAAACAGGCCAGGTGCAAGTCTTTTGCCATGATAATCAGTGAGCAGCTTTAACATCAAAGCAATCCAAACTTTACTGGATAGGATATTATTTGCTTTCAAGGCAGTTCAAACAGATCTGGAGGCCTCTTTCCCATACATTCAACTCTATCGTATTTGCTGAGCACCGGGGTGTAAACTCCAGTGTATCAAAAAAGACCTTGAGACAGGTATTCAACTCGACAATCAATTTATATCACCAAAGTTGCTAGGTATAACAAGTCCCATCAGACCGTTTCTACTCGTTTCGAAGTGTCCAAGTTCGAATACGAATAATTTATTTTTAATATTAACGAATGAGAAAATGAATACGAATATAATTTTTTTAATATTCGTGAATATTAAAGTTAAGATAAGTTTTAGGTTGATATTGACTCCAAGACGATCAGGGAAACATGTAGGGAACTATATTTTCTGCTCTTGGTTTATTGAAAGCGAGTCTGCAAGTTCTGGCTGTACTTTGAGAACCAGAGAAAATGTTTTTATTTGTGATGTATAGAAAATCGCCAAGAACGATGAATTGAATAAAGGCATTATTTTTGTTGTCATAATTTAGCAGTTACTAGATTTAGGAGATAATATTTGAAAAAAATAATTAACAAAAATTTGGCAATAAAGCCCAGCGTGACCTGCAATATTCAACTAAATTAGTAAAATAGTACAAAAAAATCCTTTGAGTGAAAGATTAAGATCAAGAATGGAAGAGAGTAGCGTTGCATATATATTTCTCAAACGTATTTTGATTTACATTGTTAAGAATAACTCATTTATAAAAAAAAGAAGAGATTTATTTGTTCAACAAGGTGGAAATTAAAGATTTTTATAAAATTAATAAGCTGAGATAGGAATGGCTTAGCGCGAATCCCTAGCACTATCCCAAGCCACCAACTCAAAACCAATGATTGGTGTTTAGGAAGAGACATCAGACTCTCTCTCTCTCTCTCTCTCTCTCTCTCTATATATATATATATATATATATATATATATATATATATATATATATATCTACAAATATATATATATATATATATATATATATATATATATATATATATATATATATATATATATATATATATATATATATATATATATATATATATATATATATATATATATATATATATATATATATATATATATATATATATATATATATATATATATATATATATATCGATGCGGTGAGTTATGGTTTTTACTTCAGGTGCGGTGCACGACTTGTAGAAAGTGATGGTGCGTGGTTCAGGTGACCAGGATGACGATTATTGCAGTGCGGGCGCGAAAAAATCCGTTCTGCCAGCTAATATATATATAAATATATATATATATATATATATATATATATATATATATATATATATATATATATATATACGTTTATATATATATATGAATATATATATATACGTTATATAGATATAAACGATAGGAATGAAATATAACAGAAACTTTGTTTCTTCAGACTTTTCAAGTTTATCATCTGCTTGGCAGTGTTCCGCACTTGCGCATATTTAAGTATTGAACGTTTCAAGTAATCGAAATATCCAATCTCTTAATTGAGGGAAAAATTGAAGTTTCATTTAATACTTCTGGGTCCCGAAAGGGGGGAAGGAATGAGCTCTGCTAGCGCGGTCTTTATCAGGGGCTCGGGTGTCAGAATGGATCTCAAGAACAACGGAGCACCATTGACTTATTTTGATTTATATTTCGTTATTTTTTTGTTTCTGATAAAGAATTTTTGGACATTCGTTATTAACATCTAAAAATTTGCCGTTAAAAAGACAAAATTTCGAGGTTGCATGTTATGATCATGGAGCCACTCTTCAGCTTCTTCATTGTTATAATCCTTCGGGTGAATTTATACCACTTCTTGAAAATTCTTGTTTTAGCATTACAGGTTTTTCGAAGACCAATCAAATCTAACAACTTCTGCGAACTATTCAATCGGAAGATTTGAAAGATATGCTCAGACAAAGAATAAACTCACTATCTTCATTTTCTCTTTTATATCTTGCTTAGATGATTCTACGACACATAATTATCGAAAACCTCCATACATTTTAATTAAACACTTTATGCTTTGAATAATATTATTTCATTTCATTACTAAAATTTAATAGATTTTCTTAAGATCTCATACTTCTACAAATAATATTTTAATTTCTATTTACACTTTCATTTTATATTTTTATCATTATTTTAATTATCTTATACCAGTTTTAACGGGTATTATTTTTTTATTTTTATTTTATTATTATATATACACACATTTAATTTGGCTTAACTTTGCTGAAAAATTTATATATTTAGAAATTTAAAAGTTTATATTTCATTTTATTTATTTTCTTTATTTTCATTCTAAATCTCATAACATGAAGCGTTCTAATTCACTTTTATTATATAATACAGTCATTTGGAATTTTGCAGTTATTATATAACTACTCAATTCTTTAATAAGTAAATCAAATTTTACTTTCCTTTCTCTTTTATCATCAATTGTATACTTTTCTGCTCTGTTTTTCCATTTATACAGAGTTTGTTTATTTATGTATTCTCCTGTTTGTTAAACACTCTTTGCAGGCATGTATTAATCTTTGGAATTTTTCCCTATTTTTATTTTTTTCCTATCGTAGTCCCATTTTCAATTCTTACAGTGCTTTAGCTTTTATTATTTCTATTTCTTTGGTCTTCTTGTTATATTTTTGTGTTATTTTGTTGTATATTCTATACTATCAAAACTCGTAAAATAGTTGCCTTTTTTTGTCCTCTATTGTCACCAAGTTTGGAAATGGCCGAGACAGGACACCTTACCTTCCTAGAAAGTATATTCATGAAAACTTGAAGATAAAAAAAAAGAACAGGATGCGGGATGAAATGGTGGAGGAACCTGATTGAATAGTTTGGTAGGAAGAAGTGGAAAGTTGGAAGTAGAATACAGTATGTTGGGTTTATCTTCTGAAATGTAATCAGGCTTCAGCTCACTATGGGTTATTTAAAGATAATAATGAATTGGTTTGAATCTACTATCTTGAAATATGGGGACCATATATTTGAGTTTAGATTTGCAAGAGGTGGGATCTTCTGTGTGCGTTATCATATAGTAAGAATGTTTATTCATTAGATTGGCAAAAAAAGTCAGAAACTGCAGGAAGAAAATTTTAAAAGCCAAGTCAAATTCACTGAGAACAAGTGGTAATGCACATAATCACAACATCAACGCTTTAATAGAAACACAGTTCAGGTTTACTTTTTGGAACACCCCAAACATAGGAAGTTTAGATTAAAAGCGATATCAAGATCTAAAATTAATAGGAAAAATATAGTGAAACAAGAAAATGTGATTTAAATAATCATTAACAGTAGAATAAGATATACATTTTCATTTCATGAATCTTTAGGATGGTTTTGATAACATGGATATCTATACAAACTTATAATTTCATTTCAGCTTTCGTAATTTACCAATTTTTCTTTCATAGCTGCCTTCTATGGAAGACGATGCAGAATTTTGATGTGTGCAGTGAATATCCAGTGGTTGATTGCTTCTATGAAAGTGGCATTATATATTTTAAAGATTATCTGCAATAGGCCTTTGTTTCCTTCGATAACTCATGCCTTATGCAGATATATTTTCCAAATTCTATCTTCTCTGCATTTGCTTTTCGCTTTTTGGTTTTGGTAATGGAGGTAAATTAGTAATAAAAACTTAATAATGATATATTTTACAGTCTTTACATCTGTTCAAACGTCTGGCGTTCCACTTAAAGAGGGACGGTTGAAAGATGTCTAAAGGAACAGAAAGTTCTTTCCTTACAGACACATGACTTTGAGGTCTGGACCTGATGTCCAATAATTTTGCATATAGAAGTCAGGTAGCGTACAACTAGATGAGAATACCAGTGGTGAAAGTGGTGAAAAAAGCCTTTGATTTATTTCGTGTGATTGACAGCTGGTGTTTGTGATACATTGAGTGTGGATAATTATAGTTGATGGAGTATAGTAAGAGTTTTTCAACTTGAAATTTCGCAATGATAGACTGACTCCTTGAAAATATACATAGAGGTTGAAATCATCGTCTCTCCCATTTCACCATATATACACATAGGTATGAATGATACACATAAGCCTCCACACAGACACTTACAAATACTTATAGCGCTCGTTGCATCTTTACAGTATATAAGACCTGAGAAAAAACAGCAAATCAACAACAACAAAAACTTCTTCTTCCTCGCGATACACGCGACGCCATGGTGATTCTCGCAACCTTCAGCAGTACTGAATACGAAAGGAGGTTGTACTTATAGTATAATCTTCATGCGCTCAAAGAAGTGTGGTTTGAACAATTTCTCTCCCCAGATTGTGCAGATGGAGCAAGACTGGAACATACAAACCATCACACCTCGTTATTTACATATCGAACTATGATTCACCTCATGACAGCAACTTTGCTATATACAAGCCTTGTTATTTAGCAGCAATAGGACACAAGTTAAGCTTGGACTCGGATCACTCACATTTTAGAAAGCACCTCATTAGTACCAAAATGAGGGGAGATTCCAACCTCCCCGTTACCAAATGTTACACAAATTCTGTTTCTATATTTGTTATAAAATTAATAATGTAATCACATACTCTCAGTTACTTTTTGGTATACATAATTCGCTCTCTGACAAACTCTTGAAGTAAAAGACTACAAACCTACAAAAAAAATTAATGAAAAACATAAAAATCAGAAAATAGAATTCCAGCATCTATAGAACTTTCTAATTCTGAATAACTTCTTTTTCTCAAGCCCTCCCTCTGGTCCTTTAAAATTGTGGTTCCTTCCTTTGGTTGGCATTTTATTGGATCTTTCAACAATTGTCACCTGATCAACATGAAGAAAATATCATTATGAAATCATTGCCTCAGATACCTTTAACAGATCTCACAGGCTACATAATGTTTGGTGTGGTGGACTTCGTGTCTCACCAGTTGCGTAAACTCAGGTGATCTTCATCTTGCGACGATCTGTAAATAATTGAGAAAACTACACCCCCAAGTAAACTTTCCTTCAGCGTGGCATGGTGTGTGGCCCTCGCTCTTGGTTCAACATCAAAGTTTCTCTTGTCAGTTACAAGTTAACACCATGGATGGATGAACGCGGTTTTCAACAAAACTCAATTGACACTTTATATATTTTGTGGTTTAGCTCATTGATAGTTCTAATATTCGTTGCCTTGGTCGTTATATGACTTTAAGTGTTATACAAATGCAACACGAGAACTTTTGGTTGTTTTGGATTATTATTTGAAGCTTCTGCTCGCGAATTTTTGTTTGGTTGAGGATCTCCACCGACGTGATCAAGGTACATATTGCATTTTATATTTGTTTCTTGAAATAATATTTTTAACTTCTGATCTCATTTAACTATTGGAAAACGAATAACGAGTGGTTTTTAGTTAATTTCTTCTGTTTAAGTTTCAATAACATTTGATGATCCTATTTACCAAACAGTAGTTTTCTCATATTTTGGAGACTTGCAAACAAAAGATCAGACTGTCCCTTATTGGTATATATATATATATATATATATATATATATATATATATATATATATACCAGTATATATATATACATATATATATATATATATATACTATATATATATATATATATCACTTATATATATATGCTTTCTTACTGCCATATATATATCATATTCTGTTATATATATATATATATATATATATATATATATATATATATATATATATATATATATATATAACTATATATATATATCTATATATATATATATATATATATATGTGTATATAAATATATATATATATATATATATATATATATATATATATATATATATATATATATATATATATATATATATATATATATATATATATATATATATATACTATATATATATATATAAAATATATGATTGCGGGCGAACTATGTCTTACTCAAACATATCTTATTCAGAAACTGGTATTGGGTGTGATGAAACCATTGGTTTCTTTTCTCAAAGCTTAACATTATTTGACTAAAATAAACACCATCCTAATATTTCATAATCTATATAACTTAAAAGGAAGTACACTCTAATATTTTTTGACTGTTTTTTATTTTTCATTCAATTGATATTGTTTTAGTAGATCACGGAAGTGCGTAATTGAAAAACATCCGGGATTTCTAAAAAAAAAAACCTTCTATGACATTTAGATTTCTAAATAAAAGTTTTAGGTTTATACCCCTTACAAACAATATAACAAAACAAAAAAAAATATGAAGCAGATTTTCAATTTTTTTTCAATTTTTTTTCTCGCATAGGATCTAGAATTTTTTTATAATTGAAAATTTGCGAAATTTTTTTATTATTGTTCATTCAATATATATGTGATTTTCAAAGTAGATAGAAAATTGGTAGTTACAAAACGTTTATTTAAGACAATTTTTGTATACCCAACTATATGACCTCTAAGCAAGTGATGCTAAACTTAAAAAATGAAAGGGCCCTAAATAAAAGATGTGTAGCTGACCCAATTTTTTATGATTTGAAAATTTTATATAGATCCTATAAACAATAAAAAAAATTATAGTAAGTTTTTAATTTCTAAGTAAAATTTATTGCAGAATATATCTAAATATGCAAAATGTTTTTAAAAAAAATCTACCCAGTAACTTTTTTAAACTAATTTAAAGCGAGGAAAGGATGAATGAACTTAAATTTTGTAAATATCAAATGGATTGAGCTAAACATAAGAAACTCTCAACTCAACAAAAAATCAGAATTTTCAATATTTAATATTTCTATAATAAAAAACAAAAATATGTCAATTTTACACAGCATTTAGAAGCATATTTGCAGTTTTCTTGGAAATTGATTTGGTTTTGCGTGGCGAATCTGAAGGAAGTTTGAAAGGGTTTGGTAGAGGAATTTGGTATGGTGCTTAAAAGGATAAGGGGACAGGGCGTTTTAAAAAGTAAATGTTTAAAAATGTAAGGTATAGACAGTGAGGTAAGGGGAACGAAACCAAGTCGCTGGGTGTAAATCAATTGCTTGGATGCCGACCGGAGGTAGATAAACAAGTTATCTGAATTTAAATATTGAGCTCTATACTTCAGTATGAAAAAGGGAATGGAGATGCAAGAGTGTATAGGAAGTGTATATGGTAGGAGTAAGTTGCGCAATTAACCTTTGTATGGATACAAAGGGACTAAGTCCCTTGAGGTGTGCCAGGGATTTTTCATTTAAGGGTATGTGTCACGACGTGCTAATTTATCAGTAATAAACACTATTATGGTATGGGATTCCATGATAAAACGGACGTATATTAGATCTAAGTTACAAATCTGTTATAAGGAATAATCTTTAGGGGCGTGTTAGGTGGAGAATAAAAGAATTGATTCAAAAATGTGGTACAAATAAAGAAAATATGAGAAGTGAAGGGTTCGTAATAAAAGACAAAACGAAAAGTGATATTTTAAATGGTTTGGTCATTCTATCGGAAAGAATGGATGATAATTGGTTGGTTAAGCGGATGTACAGTGGCTAGTGTGCTGTGTGCTGAAAATCGACCGGCTGGGGAAACCGGAGAAAAAGTGGTTTGAGTCATTAAAAGATTAAAGGAAAGGAATTTTGTGTTGGCATAGGTGAAAAGGAAGGGCAAATAAGATGAATGTCGGGAGTTGTGAGGGGATTATGTTTGTGGACTTGGATCAAAGGAAATGAAGGCATTTATTGACGAAATACTACAGTGAATGAGGGTCGCAAGAGGTGTACTGAACATCTTAATGGTGATTTTTTTACTCGCAACGAACTCTCACTTAAACGGTATTTAGGAAATAGACTATAGAACGGAGGTTGCTCATTCGTTTCTATGCGTCCATTGTTCTTTTTACAACTTTCTCTGTATCCGGTGTTTATGTGCGCAAGCTCAACCATAATCTGGAGGCAACGGAGGTAATGACTGATGAGACGAAAATATATATATATATATATAAATTATATATAATATATATATATATATATATATTAAATAATATATAGTATAATATATATATCATCAATAATATATAGTTAGTATATATATATAACTATATATATCTTAACTTTCATCTATCATCCGCTCCAAAGAAGGCCTTCATGAGCCTGCAGCACTTGGCCAAGCTCTTCTTCCAATTCCCCTCAAATCTCAAGACCCATATTTCGATCAGCTGAATCAATGACGGAATTTGATGTCTCTAACGTGAATCTTCGTGATTCCTTCCATCTCTTCCGTTGGTCTTTCCCCTTGGGTTCTCCTCCCTCCGGTCTCTAAAGTCCCACCTATTACCTGGCCACACCTGCCACTCTCCATCCTTCTCAAATGTCCCCCACACCTTTGTCTTGTGCATCTATTTGTTAATAAATAGGTATCACTCCTATACCTTTTCTAATTCTTTCGTTTCTCACTCTATCCCTCCTGTCTTTCCGATTCACTCGCTCTTCAATACATTTACTTCAGCAGTTTGCACTCTCTTCTCTCCTCTCTGTTTTCATAACTCCATGTTTCCCCCCCATACAGAAGGACCAGTGTCAAAATGCCCTCGAAAATATATCCTCTCACCTCCCTCCAAATCTTCATATCCCTGGATGAGTGCGGATTACAAAGCTTCTAACTGTATCTCCCGTGCTTATCAATTTCTGCTAGGCAATCTTCAAGGACTTCCTCCCTCTCTACCAAAAATTCCCCCCAGATACTTGTATTTCTCTACGTTTTCAATCACCATACCATCCACCTCCACCAACAACTCCTCTCCCTCCTCTCTACATACTTTCATAATTTCTGTTTTTAATTCACGTTTCAATGCGATAGGTCGACTTGGAATTGTAACTTAATCTTTTCCTACACCACTACTCTCACGTTCTCTCCCTATTTCACTTCAGCACGCCAAGGTCATCCACATAAGCCATTTCAATCTCCATCCAGAGCCTCCACCTCCCCCTCACTTGCCACTTATACTACATCCAATATGCACACGAACAGAATGGTGACAATACACTTCCCTGCTTAACACAGCTCCCACCTCAACACCATTCTCTTTTTCACATTCATTCTTTCATTACAATTCGGTCATTTTCTATTACCATACTCTCCAGGGTTGTGGAAGAGTCGGTCTCAAAAATTATTCCGACTCCGGACTTCCGACTCCGACTACCACCCTTTTTGAAAAATTACCGACTCCGACTCCGACTCCGCTCCGACCTCTTGGATATTTACCGACTCCGACTCCGACTTCCGACTCCGACTCCACCCTCTAGAAAATATCTATATAAAAATTTTATAATATAAATATATTAATATAAATATATATATATAATATATATATATATATATATATATATATATATATATATTATATATAAATAATTATAATATATATATATATTAATACTATAGTATATATAATTATAATATATAGTATATAATATATGAGCAGTATATTGTTACTGTGTAATGTTATAGTAGTGAGCTAAGGTGGAAAGAAAGGTATAATCTAAAGTAAATGGGTTTCGATGGACAATTCTTAGCGTAAAGCTCGGCGCTGCGTCTCACTTGTCAAAGGGATAGCTCAATGGGCACTTTACGCGTCAACCTATTTTTTCTCTTAATAGATATAAATTTCAATTGGGGTTAGAATAGCTTTGCATTGACAAATTATAATGTTAATACTCCAAATCGCTCTCATAATTTTTCTAATAGTTTAGCTTATAGGATTTTAACACTCATTTTTAAAGCAGATTTTCACGGGGTAGAAAATTCCTATACCAACAGATTGGTTAAGAGAGAATAGACTGAGACTGAAAACATGTTGTTATTTATACGCAAACTTAATCTCAACTCAAATTAGCTAATGTTTGCCTGAAAGTTAGCAATGCGTTTCTTAGAGGAATTATTTATTAAATGGGAGGAACTATATAGGGGGACGTACATTCTCCTCACGCTGTAGACAACAATGAAGAATTGCCATTGATATAGATGATTTAAGATATTGGCACGCGGCATTCCAATAGCGGCGAATCTTAAGATTATAAGGTAAGTTGTTAATATTGTAAAAAATGGAAATGGCAAAGCAAATGCCAAGGCTCTATTCCCCAATAAGATAGATAGTAGCACAAACCCTTTTAGATGGGATAATAGCAATGCTCATAACACTGCCTCACCTTTTAGTAGTTCTCCAGTGATTACATCTTTCTTACCTTTGCCCACCGATAAAGGGCGAACTCTTTCTACCCTTCAGCATGCTCTTTATTTTCCTCCAGTTCGCATTAAAGAACAATGTTTTGCACATTCACAAAGTAAAGCTCTAGATTTAGCGTTTAAAGTTCCATATAACACTGAGTCTTTCTCAACACTCATTAAAGCTTTAACTTCTCCTCCTTTGAAATTTTCACTGGAATCACAGTCTATTTCGTTGCATAATAAGGCTTTTCCTATATGATAACCTTATTCTCAGGAAACCACTATCGCGCTCTCTATGGTGGTCAACCTCCCACCAGTTTTCTTTAATGATCATATGTTGATCCCTCCTCATCCTACTTTCTCCACGAGTTATCTCTTAATTTTCCATTTCACAAACAAATTCATGGCTCATATTTTCGCACGATACACTTGTCCAATCTCTTTTTCAAATTTCTCACTTCTCCGCTTTTCCAAATAATACTTCCACCGCACCTACGTGCATTTCGCATTCTGACTCTTACTTTTTACTTTCTCTCGCTAGATCAAAACCTTTCCAAATATCCTCTTCGCAAAACCTATCTTCTCCACGCATTCTACACAAAAATTAGCTTTCTCCTTTCTCTCACAACAGAAACTTCCACACTCTTAGATCATGTCAACAATCTTTACAGAGTTAAGACTGAAACTTTCCATACACACCTCATTTTCATATGTGTATAAACTCAAAAGAACACTCACATTATGATGTTGAACACACTTAAAGAAACTTACACAAGCACACTCTTTTTAAAACCACATTCATTGCATTTTCCAATACCTTTCACTCTCAACACAAGGACATTAACCACAAAACTACCTCCTTATTTAACATACATATCACTGTAACAAAATACATTCCACCACACAACTAACTCTCACATCAACGCGACCTTACATCACACAGATTCATTTATACCATCTATTTATCCTTCTATTTCTCCTTCCTCACACAGGAACATTTGTACATTTTCACGACCACTTTTGCATTGTTAAATTTTTCTTTTTTTAAAGTGCTACAGGCCGACCCTTTATTACATTTATCTACAATGTAAAAATAAAAGACATATTAGAAAAGACATTTCAAAGCAGCTTCACCAATTTATAACCTTAAAACTCATTTTCATTAATTAGAATAATCTAAAAAAAAAAAAGGTGGGCATAAAATTCTCTTTAGTTCACTCTTTTCTGATTTTATTGGCTTATTAATCCAATATACAAAACCCTTTTTCTCATAAAAACTTTTCTTCTCCCTATCTTCACACACAAAATGTTGAGAAATTGGATATTCTTTACCTTGATATTAACAATCCTTCTCCTGAAATAGAAAAACAAAAATATCAAAATACTAATACTTTAAACAAATTAAAAAGTAGATTTCAATTATGAATTATCAGACTGTTGGACTTTTTTCTCAAACAGAGATGCCTACCATCCAAGAAATAACAAAGCTAAACACAAGAAAATTTTTAAATAGAACAAATATAATTTTTGCTTCCCCATATATTTTTTTAATTTTATTACTAGTAAAATCAAAAATCTATTTATTGATGAAATTTAATGTAATTACTAACAGATAACTTAAATTCATTTCAATTTTTGCAAGGTCAAAACACGGAGACAAATTTTCACTAAAATTTAACCCCCAACACTCGAACATTTTCATTAAACACATTTATTAATCCATATTCTTTTCCTTTGCTTCCCATGATAACCAAATATATCAAGAATTAAAAATGCACACATTATTAATGCTATTGCTTACATCTTAAACTTGAACACTTACATTAAGCTCTTTACACAGATAAATTGTTAGCATCTAGTCTCTCATTATGCATTAAATTCCTTCTCAAACGAAACTCTCTAATGTTCTCCAACTAACTTCTTATTTGTACTACTCTACATTTTTGATCCTATAATACCATACTCTCACGAAATTTCCTGAATTTTTTTTTCTTTTCTGGTCTTTTAGTCACGTAGATAATCCCACACATCATCTCAACTAAATTTCTTTTCAAAGAGACTCCCTATGACATAAACAACTTTTAATTTTTCCTTACTTTTGCTTTCTCCTCAATCCAGTCACCAAGGGTAATCTATAACGCCTGTACTCTATTCTCAAATTTTGCAATAAACCACACCACTCATTGAAATTATCAACCTTTTCTTTATAAATCACCCATACTCTTAAAGCAGGGAATCAAGACTTATTTTCCTTTCCTTCCCAAATTGTAGTTTCTATCTCATGTCCCAGGAACCAACCCAGATTTATCACCAGTAATTTATTTTATCTTCCTCAAGGTTGCACTCCAGTATCAGATAGATACATCTTCAGAGATCCTTCCCATTCTTCCTTCCAAGCAAGTTGGATTTCAAAAGATTCGTAACTTTCTGAATCTTCACCCGTTCATCCCCATTTTTGTAACTTCTCAAACTTCCAGGTTGAAATTAAAACCATTACATCCTCAGTGTGATACTTCATTAGAACCCACATATTCAAATCCTCCTGCATAAATTTTATACTCCAATTTTTTTTTCCACTGGCAGGAGAACTCTTTAACAGAATTTATCTGTTAAAGAAAGTAAGAAAAGAAAAAAAGAGATACTTTTTTTCTCTTCTTATCATCTTATCTCCAATTTGGGATTTGAGATAAATTATATCACTCTCTTATTTTTCTTCTGCTATATTTTTTTCCCTCCCGTATGCCAAAATCGTTTTATCACATATTTCAAAGTCCAATCCTACTAAATTTACTATTTGTTTTTGAATATCATATTTATTCATAAACTCCGCTATCATTGATACTCAAGTCCCTTATCACTCCCCCTCTCTTTCACCCCCTCCTCGACCCCAAAAGTGATTCCTTAACGATTTCCCAAAATCATTCTGACTCTTCAAATGGTACTGACAAGTTCTATTATAATTTCTTGTCCTCCTAGTGATTTTCTGGTAAGTCTATATTTATTTGGTTTTATACATTTTATTCTTCTACACTACTTTTACATTTCGGTCCTAAATATTTTAGTTTAACAGTTTTGGTATTATAGAAATTTCGTCCACAAAAATACTACGCTGGAATATTTGATTTTTTTCTCAAATTCCCTTTTTATTTTTTTAAAATTTTCAAAGTTTTATTTTTTTATTTAATTTTAAAGACACAGTGAGATTCGGTTTATAAGTTTTCCGATACTACAGGAACTAGACAACGTTAACCAAACTAATTTTTTTTATATTTTTCTTCTTGCGTTTCCCCCAGCACTTTAGATAAACTCTCTCACGAGCTTTAATTTAAAAGTGAATAAACTGTGTCGCCTCCAATTCATGCCCGATTTTTTTTAACCACTTAATTACTTTTATATTTTTGCACCTACCTCCCTTTAGTAGTGACCCACTAATTTTCACTCCACTCTTATGTCAATTTATATATGTATTCTTTTTTTCTTTGTTATCGTCTACCAAGCTCCATCCTTTCAACTCTTATCCAAATTATTATGGAAAAGCCTTTTTTTGGGGAATATTTCCTGGCTTTTCTTTTTATCTTTTGTACGTGATATTTTCTGAAAAACAAAAATGTACGTAATAATAATAATAATAATAATAATAAATAATAATAATAATAATAATAATAATAATAATAATAATAATAAATAAAAATAATAATAATAATAATAATACAAAAAAAATAATAATAATAATAATAATAATAATAATAATAATAATAATAATAATAATAATAATAATAATAATAATAATAATAATAATAATAATAATAATTTTTTTTTATAGTAATAGTAATAATAGTGACACAAATAATAATAATAATAATAAAAATAATAATAATAATAATAATAATAATGAGAATTTTGCTTCAAGATCATACATAACTTAAAGAATAGTTTCATATTTTATAAAATTTTTGGACCTTTTTTTTTTTCTTCCATTTCACCTTTAAAGAATATTATGCTAAGTTCCTCCCGTTTGTTTTTCTGTCATTTTATTCAAACTCCTCACCCTCGGTTTTTATAACCTACCACTTGCTATTGGAATCAAATTTTAAACATATAACATACACTTGCATCTACACTACACTTCAACCACCAGTATTAGACTCGCTTCACAGATTTATTTTTAGTTGTACAAATGTTTTTATTATCTTGACTCCAATTTTTTTTCATTTTTATCGGACCAAGAAGTTATATTTATTTTAAATTTAGTTATATTATTTTTACTTTGACATTTAAATTTCGCAATCACCTTTCTTTTAATTTGTATTATACTTAAAAGCACTTGCTCAAGTAAATCTTAAATTTTTGATGTTTGCAATTTTTGTCTGAAATTTTTTACAAAAAAAAAATTAGTTTAAAATTCTTTGTATAAAAATCAGCTTATAGATTAAAATATTTTTTTTTTCATTTTTTTATGCTCCTTTTCGTTATGATTTTATTAATTTTTAAAATTTACTAATTCTGCTTTAAATTTCGTGTTAATAGTCACATTTTTGGGCAAATTTTTTGCTTTAAAGATTTTTTTATATTTATACTCTTTGT
>JABUQX010000080.1:45000-47500 GCA_015478945.1 Trachelipus rathkii
ATCTAAAAATTATATTGGTTTGTCTACAAGGTCCAGTTTTGCCGCCATTCAAATGAAAAGTAAAAAAATGCAGAAACATTTTTTTTAATATTTCATAAATGAAAAACCGCTATATCTTTTTTTTATATTTGTCCTATTAATATGAAATATTCACAGCATTTTTATTTGGACAAGATACACATATTTTATTTAGATTATCTGTTTGTATACTCAACCGCTTTGTTTCTGTTCATGGGATTTGATTTTTGTATTCAGCACAAAAAAATACATAGGCAACAAAATCGAATCAATGACAACAGAAAAATTTTTGAATTTGTTGACTTGTGATAATTTTACATATATGTACAATTACCCACACGCATACTTTAATCTACCATATAACTTTAGAAATATTCATATAAAAAATTATAAGCTTTGTTTTAATACCAAAGAATAATTAATTTACAAATTGATTACCAGCAAGATGTTTACAAATATGGAATTTTTCCTTATCTTTACTGATTTAACTGAAAGTCAATGACGGTCACCTTTTCAGGTTAACTACTTATCCTTCTGCAGCATATAACGTTCTAAGATTATTTTCCCAAGAATGGGAATTAATCACTAAGAATCTAATCTAATTTAATATAATCTAAGTCATTCCCGACTAGCCAGGGACCTAGCCAAATAATGATCCTCATAATTGAACCTGTCAAAAATGATTAACTATTACATCTTCTTCTCTTAAATAACGTTTTAAATATATTAAATTGATTCATTCAATTGTTTTAATATAGAACAATTTCACTTACCCGATTTGATGGGTTTATTAACCAAATATTGCTCATGATGCTATGCTTACTAGGGTTTAAAATAAGTTTGGTACCATTGGTACCACATTAAAATTGCTTATTACAGGGTATAGAGTTGTCATTTACTTTGGCTATTAGATTGACACTTCAGATTATAGTCTTATACAAGCATATGTGATACACTGTAACTTTTGGTAATAATGTTACTGATAATTCATATTCACTCTTAAAGAAAAACAAATTCTTAATAATTTGTAAATGATAAAAATTGATAACTCTCTGAATGTGTGAGATTGCTGCTCTTCTGTAATATAATAAAAACAAATCACTATCCATTTCACTAAACAACTACCTATACATAAGCATGTTTGTATAATAAACAATACAAATAAATAATCATGATCGTGTTATGTGGCCAGATTTGTTCAACTTCTATTGTCAGATCATTATGAGAGAAATAAGATATTTGAGTGTGCCACATTTGTGGATGATGGTGAGAGCAAAAACTGATGTCATGATTATGTCAAGGAAAACCTAAGCCATAAACTATAGAGGGAACCTTGACGAAACATGTTGGTAGGTTTAACTATCTGGAAAGTTTTATTAATTGAAATGGAAGATGTGAAGATGAAATTAAGGTTGCATATATAAAGCGAAGTACGTATTGAATACGATAACGAAATTGGTGACAGAGCGCCAGATCTGAATAAAACTAAAGAAAAGATTCATTAAAAGGTCGTATGGTCCTATGGACGAAAGAACCATAAATTTTAAACAAGGCAGATGAAAAGAAGGTACAGACAGTGTAATGGTATTCTGGAAAAGTTTATTGAAGAAGTTGTGATCTAAAAAGTAACAAAATGAGTTGGTGCTTGAAAGGACAAGACAAAAGTAGCTCCAGTTTTGAATCAAATTATTATTTTTATGAGAGAGAAAAGACTAGAAGTTTTGTCATACAGGAATTGTCAAGAGAAAACAACCAAGAGGAATGCCTAGGACCACTTAAGTAAATTAGTTGATAAAAGTTATTAGTGAAGGGTATTCCATGGTTATTCTATTCTAAAGGGCAAAAGAAAGAACTAGAAAAGTAAAGTTTCATGGTGTCAATGCCCACGTGATATATATATATATATATATATATATATATATATATATATATATATATATATATATATATATATATTATAATATATATATATATATAGTATATATATATATATAATATATATCTAAAAAATATATGGTATAAATATGAAATAAAGTCAAATTATCATGTAATATTAAAGATAGTTACAAGCTTTATGCCATACCTTGACTAAAAAATAATTTTGGGTTATTATTATTATTATTATTATTATTTTATTATTATTATTATTATTATTATTATTAATTATTATTATTATTATTATTATTATTATTATTATTATTATATTATTATTATTATTATTAATTAAAAATGTCATTATAATTTTAGGAAAGGGAAGTTTCATTTTGCTTTATATATATATATATTACAATCATATATTTAATAAATACAATTTAAAGTATATATATATATATATATATATATATATAATATATATATATATATATATATATATTATATATATATATAAGCTATTAATTAGTTCTTCTTTCTCTCCTCGACATCCATAGTTTAATTGCATTTGTTTTCCAGCTATTCAAGTGAGAGAGACAATGTTTCATAG
>JABUQX010000080.1:52500-54012 GCA_015478945.1 Trachelipus rathkii
AATATATTATAATATATATATAATAATATATATATATATATATATATATATATATATATATATATAGAGAGAGAGAGAGAGAGAGATCTTTCGTTATTTCTATTTCTTTCAGCTTCCCCTCGGCTCCCCACAGCCGAAAAAAAAGTTTCCTCTGATCTGATACCTAAATTTAAAGTAAAATGTATAACCCTTGGGTATTTTTATGAAATCTCTAAGTTACATAAACATAATACACTCATTAGACCCATTATTTCAAATTACAACACTGCATACGCTCGATTGGGAGGATGGTTGTCTGATTTTCTCTCAGGATTTTTGGAACAGATTTCTCCTCATTTTAATAACTCGGAAGATATTATTGATAAAATTAGGAAGAAGTCCGTGTCTGACAATATAGTGGTTAATTTTGATGTGGGTAGCTTATTTACTAAAGTTCCTATTAATGATGTTTTAACTTATTTAAGCAACCTTTCGGTTGATGTTGAGGTTTCTCTCCTCCTTTATGATTTTCTTGCCCTTGTAAAATTTTGCTCCAACATCAATAATTTCAATGGGGCCTTGTATAAACAAATATTTATAGCATGCATGGAGTCTTTACTGAGTCCAGTTCTTAGTTGCTTGTGTATGGAAATTTTGAAGCAAGATTGTTGCCAATAATTTCTGGTAATGAGGTTTCTGCCTGGCATCGTTTTGTTGAAGTTTTTGTTTTATGACCCAATCATAAAAATTTGGATTTATTTTTAACTAAAATTAACTCTCCTCAGCAAAAAATTCCTATAGGATCCCATCCATTCCTATCTTAATTAAGATAGGAATGGATGGGATCCTATAAGAATTTTTTGCTGGGTCCTAGCATTAAGTTTACCTGTAAGGTTGAGACTTTGAATTGGATTTCATTCCTTAATTTAGAGATTATTGGGGGGGGGGAGGAATAGCTTGACTTTTAAGATTCATAGAAAACCTTCATAACTTTTCTTATCATCCCAAGCATATAAAAAGGTCCATTATATCAAATTATAATTTTTAAAAGCCTTTAGATTATTGGACCCTGCATTTATTGATTTAGAGATTAAAAATATCTTTAATATTTTAATAGACTTGGTTATTCATTTGGTTTTATTAATAATGTCTTAGTTCGCACAAAGCTAAAGTTTTACTAGGGGACCAGGGACAGGCCCCACCTTCCCCTTCCTCTCCTATAATCAAACGTCCACTTCCCCTTCTATGATCCCTGTTCCTTATTGTCATGAGTTGGAAGATTTGAAATTTTGGCCGTTCACAATGAATGTTAGCTTTTACATTTTGCAATATCATAGGAGGATTACTGATTAGAAATTGCACTCCCCCCTCTCAGGAGGGGGGGTGTTTACTTTGTCCGATGTGGTGTGTGTGTGTGTGAGGTTTTAGGTTTGGAGACTTAAACAATTAGGGAAACAATGCCATATTTTATCATGTTTCAAATTTTGACCACCCTATAGATTGGTTACGGTTACTTAATTAAGCTAAAACTTT
>JABUQX010000081.1:0-2500 GCA_015478945.1 Trachelipus rathkii
CTTCTAACTACAATATTTTATGTTCTGCTTACTGTTCTCCTAACAGAACAGATTTCTCATGCTTTTTTGATTACCTCTACTTCTCTCGAGACTGTTATATCTTCTCATCCAAATACTGAGGTCCTCTATTTAAAGGGGATTTCAATGTACACGACTGAATTGCTGGGTTCCTCTCGTACTGATTTAGTTGGGAGGAACCGAATCATTTCATATTCTCAACGATCTGGAGCAACTGATTAATAACCTACACATTCAGATCGTCCGCAGCCGATTCTTGAACACACACTTGACCTATGTTTCACCAAATGTCCTTCTCTCTATAAATAACCACCTTTGCTCGCTTCGGTAATCTGAACCACAACCCTTATATATTAATTTTTAATACTTTCTCTCCAACATCTCCATCCTGCCCTATGCGGTTTTTCTGCACGTTGATCGGGCCAATTAGGGGGCATTGCGTTTGCTTCTACGCAACTATAATTGAAGTGACTGCTTTGACTCTTAAGAAGCTTCAGATTCTGCCGATAAAGTGGGAACTGTAATTGTTATTGGGATAGCAGTTTCATTCCTTCTTGGACTAATCTTTTTCTCCTCAAAATCCATGGCTTCGATCGTTCTTGTTCCCTGGCCATTCAGGCTAGAACAATGCTTATCGGGTGTGGAAAATTCTCGTTCTCCTATCACTCTTGGCAATTTTCATTCAGCTAGAAATTCGTTTGCGGGTACTCTTTCGACGCGCAAAGCGGAACTTTCAATAAGCGAAAAATGTTCTGACCTCCTTGGTGTCTCCTACTGAAAAGTCTCTCTGGCCTCTTTGCAAAAAATCTCATTAACAACTTCTTAATCTACTCGTTCCCTCCTCTTTATTCCGCTCTATGATTCTGTTGTTAATAACTCCAACTGAAAAAGCACATCTCTTTTGCCTCCTATTTTCCTCTAATTCAACCTGGACGATTCTGGTATTCCTCTTCCTCTCCTTCTCCTCTTAGGTGTCTATGCCTTTACCTGTCATTTCATTTGATCGGGTGCAAGAGCTCCTGAAACTATGAATTTTAGGAAGGCGGGTGGCCCGGATGGCATTCCTCTCCGACTGTTTTGAGGAAGTGTGCTTCCGTGCTGACCCCACCACTCGTTCAACTATATTCTATGTCTCAATACTAGCATTTCCCTCAGTGTTGGAAGCTCTCACATGTCAACCTATTCCGAAAAAAGGATGCTCTCTGATCCTTCTAACTATGCCCTGTAGCTTCACTTGTAATCTTTCTAAGATCTTTGAAACCCCTCTCAACTCTCACTTCTTAGATCATCTGCAATCTCATTCACTTCTTTCCTATCGCCAGTACGGCTTTCGGTGCTCGAGATCTACTGGCGATATTCTTTCCTATTTAACAGATTTATGGTCTTCCCGCCCATAGGAACTACGGGAAGACCTGTGGTGGTGGGCTTGACATATCCAAGCATTTGACCGGGTATTGGCACGCGTCACTGTTCTCCAAGTTCCCCTCCTTTGGGTTTTCCTTCTTCTCTATGCTTACCTTAGTCTAGCCTTTCTCTCTCACACTCGCTCAATGTTGACTGCTCTGCTCTCGCATCCGCGCCGCGCATTCTCTCTCTCTCCTTTTTCTTTCATTAGTGGTGTTCCTCCAAGGGTTCTGTCTTATCTCCTCTTTTCCTCCTTTTCATTAATGATCTTCTCAGCTGCACATAACTCTATCCACTCGTAGGCCGATGACTTGACCCTTCATTCTTCATCCAACTCAATATAATTCCCGCTCCCTCTTTAACTTCTAGAATTGCATCTCGTCTTAATCCTTTCGATTCTAATTCGTCGTGATCTGGATAGAATTTTCAGGTGGGGGTCGTCTCAAGCTTGGGAAATTTAATTCCTTAAAACCCAACTTCTACAAATCTCTCTCTCTAGACACTTAACTTTCCTATCTCTCTTTGACGGTTTTCGGTCGCTCCTGTTGACAATATGAACATCCTTGGCCTTAACATAACAAAAAATGTTTTGAAAACCGTCAAATCACAGTGGTTGCTAGGGCGGCCTCAAAGACTGGGAGTTCTGTTTAGGACTGCGAGACCTTTTTCCCTCTTCTCGTAGTTTACTCCACCTATAAAGGGTCTCTCCGCCTTGTATGAAGTATGCCTCTATATCTGTGGGGGGCGGGGGCTCTGTTTCATCCGGTTGGATGGGTCGAGTCAAAAGGCAAAGACTTATAACTTCTGTTAATTTCCAGTTCACTTGAGCCTTTATATTTGCCGCGCGATGTTGGTGCTTTTCATTTCCTTTTCTATAGGTACTGTAAAGGCAAGTGCTTTTCGAGGGAACTATCCACCAGAGGTGGGCATAGCTCAAATGAAAGCGCAAAACGCAATTTGCGCTTTAGGTAAAAATGTGATTTTTTTTGCCCAAAACGGCCATTTTCCCCATAAAAGGACTGTGGGCATAAGCGCAAATAAAAGCGCAAAAGCGCAAATTTGCGCTCTATCTAAATAA
>JABUQX010000081.1:15000-18574 GCA_015478945.1 Trachelipus rathkii
TTAAAATTAATCAAATACATTAAAAAAAAAAATTAAAGATTTTTTTTTTTTTTAATAAATTAATTTAAAAAAAATTTTTTTTTTTAAATTGTTTGATTTTTTTAAGGGTATAGAAGAAAATTAATTTTCTAATAAAGAAGAAAATTTTCATTTTTCGATTTTATATCAAATTCAATAGTTGACATGATCTTATGAAAATTTTAAAAGCAATAATAAAATAGCAGCAGATAGCTTATTAATTGTCATATGGCGAAATCTTAAAACAGACAATTTAAAATTTTCAAAAATATTTTTTGATATTTTAAAATTTACATTAAATATCAAATTTAATTGATATTTGAATTAATTAGAATTTTTTTTTTAATAAATAAAAAGAATACAAATAAAGATAAGAAAATGAATTTTTGAAAAAACTTTATATTTACAAAATGTAAAATTTGAAACATAAGATAATAAGAAATATCAGGAATAAATTGAAAATAAAATAATAACAATCAAAAAAATTAAAAAATTTTGAATATTTTTTTTAATTAAAGCAAGAACTATTAATTTTAATTTTAATATAATTTTAATATCAGAAAGTTTTAAATTGAGGAGAATAAAAAAGAAAATTTTCAATTTTTTTTCAACAATATAATTTTAACGAATTCGATAAACATTTTCTATAACAATAATATTTGAAAAGAAAAGAAATTTAATGAAATATTAAAAAATGATAATTCGAAAAATAATTTTAAAAAATAAGCAAAAAAAAAAAAGGAAATTATGTATCGAAAAAAAATTTAAGAAAAAAAGTTAAAAGTATTTTTTAAAAAAAATTTTTCTATTCAGTAAATATGATTAAAAAAAAATTTTTACAAAAAATTTATAAAGTCATTTTAAAATTTCATTTTAACATTTGATTGAGAATATGAAGATAAGAAAAGAAAACGAATATTCTAAATATAAATTGATATTTATTTAAAAATGATAAGAATGCAATACATATATAAATTAATTACAATACAAATTTTAGATACAATTTGAACGAAAGTTTAATAATACAAATTAAATTTTAATTAAAGATTTAACATGAAAATCAAAACTACTATAAGAACCCAAAATGAACATTTTATTTTTTCAATTTTTTTTTAAAATTTTAGATGCAGATATTTTAAATTTAAAATTTTATATTAAATTTTTAAATAAGAAAAAAAATTAAGCAAAAATTTTTATTTACATATTCAAAAATAGAAAGATTATATATAATGAAAATTAATTATTTTTTTTTTAGAAGTAAAAAAATAATTTTAATTTTAATTATTAATTTGATAAAATATAAAAAATTTAAATTAATAAAATTGAAATAAATGAAAATAAAATTTAAGAATAAAAAAATTTTTTAAATAACATTTTTAAATTTACAATTTCAATTTTATTTTTTAAAAAACAAATTTTTTTTTAAAAACAAAAGAATTTGATTTTTTTAAATTTTTTATACTAAGCAATTAAAAATTATTTTAATTCCAAAAATTTTTAAAATTTAAGATTTTTTTTTTAAATATATTCTAAAAAATATTTTTTTTTGTATTTATAAATTTGATAATCAGATAATTGAATTTAACACAGAAACAAGATTAATTAACAATTTAATTTAATAAAAAATTTTAAAAATTTAAAAAAAAAACAATAATTTTAAAAAAATTAGAAAAAAAATAAAAAATTTTCATTAATTAAAAAACTATTGTAATTACGAAATATAATCTTTAATTTTTTTTAAAATAAAATTATTTTGTTTTAAAAAAAATATTTCTTATAAATTAATTTTAATAAAATTAGAAAATAAAAAAAAAAAATAAATTTAAAAAAAAATAAGTTTATTTTTAATTTTAATTTTTTTTTATTATATTCAAAATAAAATAAAATTTGAATAATGAATAATAAAAATTAAATTAATTAATAAAAAGAAAAAAAACAACAATTTTTTTTTTAAATTTATAAATTTTATTTAAAAAAAATGAATAAAAATTTAAGAACATTGATTTATAATTTATAAAATTTAAAATATTCAAAATAATAAAAATATAAAATTAATTTTTAAATAAAAAGAAAAAATTTTATAAAAATAAAAAATAGAAAACATATTATTAAAAATTTTTTTTAAAAAAAAAATTTTATATAAGAAAAATAGAAAAAATTAGATTAAAAATAATAAAATTACAAAAATTAATTCTATATGATTAAAAGAATTAAAAATGATATTTAAAAAAAAAAAAAAAAACCACGCAAAGAGAAAACGTACACAAATTCCAAAAAATTAATTTTTATTATTATTGATATAATTTTTTTTTGAGATGTTTTTTTAAAAATTTTAAATTATAAAGAATTAAACAAAAAAAAAAAACAAAAAAGAAGTAAATAATTTTTTTATTAATTAAGAGAAAGAATAAAAAGAAAAAATATAATTAAAAACATATTTATTAGATTTTATAATAAAAATAATTCAATATGTAAAAAAAAGAGAATCAGAATTAAGTTGTAAACGAAGAGATGGATAAGCAGAATTAGGAAAGATTAGTAAAATAAATTAGATTTTTTAAAAGAAAAATAGAAAAATTAAAAAAGTTTATTTCAAAAATAAATTTTTTATTATTTTTTTTAAAAAATTTTTATTGAACATTTAGAAAATTTGAAAAAAGAATTGATTTATTTTTTTTAAATTTTTTTTTTTTCTTTTTAATTTTATAAAAAATTTAAAAAAAATACAAAAATTTTTTTTATATTATGATAAAATAAACATGACACAGAATATTTAGATTTTGTGACAAGAATTTAAATTTATAATAAAAATGATCATCAATTAAATTTATTGAAATACATTTTAATTCAAAGTTGTTTTTTTTACATAAAAAATTATAAGATTAAAAAAGATCTATCTATTTATACAACATTTTAAAATAAACAAAAAAAAAATTTTTAAAAAAATGAAATATGAAAAAATTATATAAATTTTACAAAATTTAAAGTTAAAAAAGAAACAAGAAGGATATGCGTTATTAGAAAAAAACAAATTTTAATATTTTAATTCAATGATAGATTTTTGAATAAATAAAAAATTATTACAAAAATAATTTTTTAATTTTTTTTTTAAAAAACAAAATTTTTTAATGTTAAATAATTAATTTTTTCAAATTTTAAAAAAAGAAAAAGATAAAAAATTAATAATAAGAATAATCTATGATTCTTAATAATTACTTTTTTATTTTTTTACACAGAAGAAAAAGAAAATAAAGAGAAAAGCAAAATTCGAATTGGGATTTATAATTATTTTTAAAACAAGAATTAAGATAAAAGATAGAAAAAATCAATTAATAATTATTTACAAAATAGAAATTAGAAATTTATTTTATTAAAAACTTTTTAAAAATTAAATTAAATAAATTTTAAAAAAAATTTTTCAAAATGAATAAAATTTAAGAAGATTAAAAACAAGAATTAAAAATAGAAGATTTTTTAAAGCAGGTTTGCAGACAGAAGCTGGATTGATTTTTTTCAAGATATTTTTTTTTTACAACAAATAAATGTTTTTAAAAAT